>JAXIVJ010001551.1:105000-115000 GCA_036785665.1 Chirona hameri
CTGGGGGGGCCACATAGGCTCCCACTCTGAGGCGGGGGGGGGGGGGAGTAATGATAACTGCCCCCCCCCCAAACACACACACACACACTTTTGAGCGATTTATCCCTCATCGATCACTGATATTGGTTTGAGATGAATGCCTTGAAGTAGGGACAATAACTATTTCACGACCTCGCGTAGGGAAGGGGGCGGGGGCCACATGCCCCACTTTTTTGCCTGGGGAGGGGGGGGGGGGGGGGGAGAGGCACAACAATGATAACTGGCCCCTCACATTTCAGCGATTTCACCCTCTTTGATCGCTGATATTGGTTCGAGATGAATGCCTTAAAGCGGGGGGGGGGGGGGGGGGAATAACGATGCAATCATAACCCCGCAATGCCATAACCCATAAGCATACCTAATAACCGGGGGAGCGGGGAGGCCAGGGCCCCACGTTTTAGGTCGAGGTTGCCAACAATGTTAACTGCACCCCCACTTTTGAGCGATTGCTCCCTCTTCGATCGCTGATGTTGGTTCGGCATATGTGCCTTAACCCTCGTCCTGATGTGGAGAGGGGTCATTTTGCCCCCCCCCGAGGTGTTTCGAGAATCACGGGAAAACGGCGACGCGCAGCGCCGCTAAATTTGGCAAAGCTGTTTGGCATCAATTACACATAATATTTACAATTACATAATTACATTTCATAACCACAGACTCGCACATTTAGTATAGATTGCGAGAAGTGGCGCAAATTTCGAAAGTGGCGCATATTGTTATGACATTGTGTGCTTCGAAAGAAGAAAATAATTGAACTGTAAAAGTTCGGAACTTATGATAACATAATTATTTATAAAGTTAATAAGTACAAATGCAATGATTTTCTCATCGTTGCTTACACAACTAGCATAATATCGTCGGTGGGGAAGTGTTCGTTCGCTGGGCCAGTAACGCTGCTTTTAACACATGCTTCCTTATTAAGCTATTTGACATAGCGCTGAACTTTTCGACACAGCGCTGAATGACAGGACAAAACATCAATCATATTCGGCAGGAAAAACTTTACAACCAAGCAGAGTATGCTGCAGGGATGTAGGAACGTCACGAAAGGTGTGTGTGTGTGGGGGGGGGGGGGGGAAGCTTTGATCTAGTTGAGAGAAACCCAACCCCCTTATCGAATATTTCTTTGCAGATTTGGGCTCTTCTCGTCGGGGCTCTTTCAATTTTTTTTTTATCAACAAGCGAAATACAATATTTTAGAATAAAAAATGGCAAAAAATGAGGGGCAATGCACTCTTGTTCCTACGCCTATGGTATGCTGTAGGTAAGTGATTTCTCGACATGACCTTCCAAACTGCTATCTCAGTTAAAAATCCCATTGTGAAAGTGGCTGGTTTTCTTTCAGGCCCTTCCTAGGCCTTAGCGGCATATGTCGGTCTTGGGGGGCCTTTGCCATCCCTGATAGGGCGCTTACCTATTGTCTCGCTGTTTTATATTCATTTTCTTCGGAAGGGATTTTATGATTTCATAGAAGACCAAAATTATATCTTTACCCACAAGCCAGCGAGCCGGGGGAACCGTCCTCAGTCTTTGGGGACGATAAACTTCGCCACTAAATTCTGCCAATGATTGGAATTGGGTGATCGGATGGTGGGGTCAGGGCCCGCGCAACAAGCTTAGCTTAGCGTGGGTCCTGATCTCGGAAATCCATCCCATTAAAACATTCGGATTACATTTATCAAAAACTCTAGAGGGGGGGGGCAGCTGCCCTCCCTGCCCCCCCCCCTGCCCCTCTTGCGGCGGTCCGCGGGATTAGGGTGGAAAGGCTGTGGGGCAATTTGCCGAGTTCATTCTAAAAAAATGTGCTGTAGAGTAGAAAAGTGTGCCGACATACAAGTTCGTGATGAAAGACAAGGAAAATGTGTAAGATTTCGGTGAGGATAAGAAAGATGTGTAAATTGTACTATTTGCTATACAATATACATATATTGCAATGTGGGTGTTGAGTATTGTGCCCCCTTATTTATTTTGCACCGCAGGCGTTATTTTTTTTTTGCGCTGTGATTGTATAGATACCTACTACTCAAAGCTGGCCGAATACTTAATTTTACATCGACAAATTTTGCCATTACTTTTACCATTCTAAGGCCCGCCAGATCGAGGGGCAAACAGGTGGTTTTACCCTCTTCTTTTTTTCCAGGGATCAACTGCGCCCCTACCTCCGAATCTGTCACACCTGTATATAACATGTATATTACAAAAATTCCAGCTTTGTTTGCGACAGACATTACATAGTGCAGACTGCAGACCCTGCCGCCGGTCAATGTCGATTTTCGCTAAGCAAAGCAAGCAATAATCGCCTCTAGTTATACAACATAGTGACACATCTGGACAGTGATTCACTGATCATTAGAAATGGATGTTTATTCATCGCCAGAGCACACGTGGAAATAATTGCATAAGGTCTATGATTGGTGAAGAAGAAATCGAAAAAATACGTCACACGGCTGAAAACGTGAGAAATGAGCCGGCTAAAATCTGGGGGGCAAAATTACCCTTTTGCCCCCAGGATTTTCGACTGGGGCTTTTGGGTACCCTGTCCCCCGCAATCCGCCGCCCCTGCTCTGCACATCCCAACATCATCATTATGACCAAGCACGGCTTCAACAGCATTATCATCCAACATCGTACATTTCCCGACAAAAGTGATAACAGTAAGGTTTGTGGGACGAATGTTTCGTAGGGATTTGATGGCCTACAAAAGGTTACGGACATGAATCGTGAATGTTTGAGCGACGGGACTTTTGACCTTTGCTACGCTACTACCACCGTCCAAAACTGACTGAAGAGTACCATGTTTACCCGGTGGAAAACCAGTGATTGAACATGAAGACTGCTGACGCAAACTGGGCATATTTATACCAGCAACACATAATTGTTGACAACCAGCAGAACTTAACCTTTATATTTCCATAACTCGTAAACTTCAATAACCTTTCAATTACCATGCCCTTTAAATATGATCGTCTGTGACCCCTCCGAGGTACGGTACGTGGCTCGCCTCCTATGCAGAGCGTGTCGTGAGAAATCACTGACATTTTCCTTTCCTCGCGTGAGACGAATGTTACGTCACGCGCGGCTGACGTGAGCGGCGTCTGCGCCGAGTATATACAGCATAAACAGACCGCGGGAACCCGGGTACCCATATTTGTGCCAATATGACGTCTGTCTGTTGTTGACGTCTGTTGCTAAACATATAAGTGGTTTGAAAGTAGTTCACGGGTAATTCGTATTCCCTCCTCGTTTTCAGAGAGGATTAAATATCACTGAAAAAGATTCGTTGTTCTGTGTTATTTCTCATACGGAGCATTCCACGACAAATCGACTGAGGAGTGGCACGCTCATATCACCGATATTGACTTAACACGCACTGACGGGGGGATTTCCGCCCCCCCCCCGGTTTGTCATGAATAGCGGGAAAATGGGCGGCGCTGCCAAATCTGGCACAGCTGTTTAGGCATCAATTACCCACATGGTGTGAAATATAATACCCGAATTATATATTATACATAATAAGTATATCTGTATATCTGTATATCTGTATATCTGTATATCTGTATATTTGTATATCTGTATATCTGTATATCTGTATGTGTATGTGTATGTGTATATCTACATGTATATCTACATGTACATGTACGTACATGTACATGTACATGTACATATACATGTACATGTACATGTACATGCACAATGCACATGTATATGTATATTATATGTGTATGTATATGTATATGCATATGCATATGCATATGCATATGCATATGCATATGCATATGTATATGCATATGCATATGCATATGCATATGCATATGTATATGTATATGTATATGCATATATAATAATAATAATAATAATAATAATAATAATAATAATAATAATAATAATAATAATAATAATAATAATAATAATAATAATAATAATAATAATAATAATAATAATAATAATAATAATAATAATAATAATAATAATAATAATAATAATAATAATAATAATAATAATAATAATAATAATAATAATAATAATAATAATAATAATTAATCATTATACATCATTACATCATATATTATCATTTTTATCCAAATTGTTAACACCACGGGTAACGTAGGTTATCCCTGACAACTGTCAGCATGCCATTTGCTGGTCATTTTAGGCAGCATTTCCAATAATAACTTCATTTTGTGGCGCGTGGGAAATTTATTTCACGTCCACCATCCACCACAAGTTGTGCCCTTATGACAAGCAGAACAATGATGTGTCTAATCCAGTTACGTACAGTTATGGCTTGGACCTTTGTGGCTCTGTGCATGCCCATCATCAACATTAGGGCAGATCTAGCGTTAAAAGCAAACAGCACGTGCTTGTGTATTTCTGTGTGACAAATGTTCTCACAAAGACTATCAATCCTTGTTTAGTATTCAATAGCTCAGTGAATCTTGCTAAGCAGGCACATCTTGTAACTTATTGTCGTGTTTTCAGCGCTCCGAGTGCGGAGAAACTGAGCGAGTTTGAGAGGCGGATTGAACACCTGCAGAGCTTTCTTCCAGCGGACCTGCCGGTAAGCATAAGTACGCATCCATCTTCTTCATCAGGGGACGTCGTGATTTACACTAAGTACGCGTCCATCTTCTTCATCAGGGACGTCGTGATTTACACTAAGTACGCGTCCATCTTCTTCATCAGAGGACGTCGTGATTTACACTAAGTACGCGTCCATCTTCTTCATCAGGGGACGTCGTGATTTACACTAAGTACGCATCCATCTTCTTCATCATCAGGGGACGTCGTATTTACACTAAGTACGCGTCCATCTTCTTCATCAGGGGATGTCGTATTTACACTAAGTACGCGTCCATCTTCTTCATCAGGGGACGTCGTGATTTACACTAAGTACGCGTCCATCTTCTTCATCAGGGACGTCGTGATTTACACTAAGTACGCGTCCATCTTCTTCATCAGGGGACGTCGTGATTTACACTAAGTACGCATCCATCTTCTTCATCAGGGGACGTCGTATTTACACTAAGTACGCGTCCATCTTCTTCATCAGAGGACGTCGTGATTTACACTAAGTACGCGTTCATCTTCTTCATCAGGGGATGTCGTGATTTACACTAAGTACGCGTCCATCTTCTTCATCAGGGACGTCGTGATTTACACTAAGTACGCGTCCATCTTCTTCATCAGGGGACGTCGTGATTTACACTAAGTACGCGTCCATCTTCTTCATCAGAGGACGTCGTGATTTACACTAAGTACGCGTCCATCTTCTTCATCAGGGGACGTCGTGATTTACACTAAGTACGCGTCCATCTTCTTCATCAGGGGATGTCGTATTTACACTAAGTACGCGTCCATCTTCTTCATCAGGGGACGTCGTATTTACACTAAGTACGCGTCCATCTTCTTCATCAGGGACGTCGTGATTTACACTAAGTACGCGTTCATCTTCTTCATCAGGGGACGTCGTGATTTACACTAAGTACGCGTCCATCTTCTTCATCAGGGGACGTCGTGATTTACACTAAGTACGCGTCCATCTTCTTCATCAGGGGACGTCGTGATTTACACTAAGTACGCGTCCATCTTCTTCATCAGGGGACGTCGTGATTTACACTAAGTACGCGTCCATCTTCTTCATCAGGGACGTCGTGATTTACACTAAGTACGCGTCCATCTTCTTCATCAGGGGATGTCGTATTTACACTAAGTACGCGTCCATCTTCTTCATCAGGGGACGTCGTATTTACACTAAGTACGCGTCCATCTTCTTCATCAGGGGACGTCGTGATTTACACTAAGTACGCGTCCATCTTCTTCATCAGGGACGTCGTGATTTACACTAAGTACGCGTCCATCTTCTTCATCAGGGGACGTCGTGATTTACACTAAGTACGCGTCCATCTTCTTCATCAGGGGATGTCGTATTTACACTAAGTACGCGTCCATCTTCTTCATCAGGGGACGTCGTATTTACACTAAGTACGCGTCCATCTTCTTCATCAGGGGACGTCGTGATTTACACTAAGTACGCGTCCATCTTCTTCATCAGGGACGTCGTGATTTACACTAAGTACGCGTTCATCTTCTTCATCAGGGACGTCTTGATTTACACTAAGTACGCGTTCATCTTCTTCATCAGGGGATGTCGTATTTACACTAAGTACGCGTCCATCTTCTTCATCAGGGGACGTCGTGATTTACACTGTTGTTTGTTGGTGTGATAGTGTTTTTACAGTTTGTCAGCTTGTTCACCATGCCGCCTCTTTAAGGCGGAACAGCGAGGCCTGTGTGTAGGAGTGTGTTGATGTAATCGACAGCACGGTTACCATCGTGCTGCCTCAGTCAGTGTGTAGCAGTGTGGCCGACGGAGCGCCCTGCTGTCCGGTCTGACCGGGTGACCTCTCAGCGGCTGGGCTATCAGCTGACCCGGGCTGACCTGACCCGGGGTGACCTGACTGCAGGTGATCTGACCCGGGGTGACCTGACCCGTAGTGACCTGACCCGGGGTGACCTGACCCGGGTGACCTGACCCGGGTGACCTGACTCTGGGTGACCTGACCCGGGCTGACCTGACCCGGGTGACCTGACTGCAGGTGATATGACCCGGGGTGACCTGACCCGGAGTGACCTGACCCGGGGTGACCTGACCCGGGCTGACCTGGCTGCAGGTGACGCCGCCGGCCGCCGAGCCGCTGTCCCGGCCGGCCGCCAGCTCCGTCGTGACCTCTCCAGTGCTGACCGTCAGCAGCGGCCCACACGGCAGCCCGGCGCTGACAGAGCTGAGGCACCGGCGGGGCGGCCGCGCACACGCCGAGGCCCGAGCCCAGCTGCTGGGACCCGCAGCAGCAGGTCAGAGGCCGGCGGCACTGCTCTGAGGGAGAGTCTGCAGACACAGACTCCTGAATAACACACGAGGAGCGTACTTGTGTAATGTGTTGTGAGTGGGCTGCAGGAGGCCGGATTATTTCGGCCGGTCGCTGTGTGGTATGAAGGGATCCGGAGATGCTGTTCCAGTGGGTATGTGTGGGGTTGTATTTCCGCTGTCGTGCCATGGTTCTGTTCGCCCCTGTAGCTCAGTGGTAGAGCGCTGGACTTCTGACCTATCCCGGCAGTGGCAGCCCGGGTTCGAGTCGCTTCGGCGCTCGCTGTTTGCTCCTGACTGGGATGGCCTGCGGCCGGTGGCAGCGGTCGCATTCGAGGTCAGGTGACGTCAGTGAGCGGAGCGGACCGTGTCCAGGTATGTCGGGCACGTAAAACTTTCGTCTCTAAATTCTGTCGGCCAACATGAATTGCGCGATCGGGTGGTGAGGTCAGGACCTGTGCAACAAGCTATGCTTAGCGCGGGGACTGACCTCGGAAATCCATCCATTCAAAACATTCGGACTAAATTTATAAATAACAAAATGGTTCTGCCGTTATCGGTTGCCGCCACACTGGAACTACCAGTGCAGAGGGCGCCACTGAGTCTGTGTGTGTTTCAGCTGGCGAGACAGCACCAGCTAGCAGCGGTACCAGTGTGGAGGACGACTTTGAGAAGGTGATGAAGCGCCAACATGAGATACAGGAGCGGGCCGCTGATGAGATGCTGGCTCTCACCAGAAACCTCAAGGAACAGTCGCTCATCGCCAAAAACGTCATCACCAAAGATCGAGAGGTATGACAACTCTTAGAGATGTATGTCGAATTCACGGGGAGTTTTCACATTTCCGTATTACTGTTAGATCTTGTAATGTGGTTCTGTGCTTTGGGAAGCGTCTACAAAAAAGATGTACTTTTTAGACGGCATTAAAAACCGAAAGGTGTTGACTGTTGATACACCATTCAACTGGAAGGGATAATATATGCGTTATATATTTGTTTATTAAATTCTTAAATGAAATGTTTCACCTTTGTATTTGTTTTGAACTGATATAGCCATTATCTTTGGCCGTTATTGAAATGTCTAAATTATTAAGGTCATTAAGGTCATTAAGGTAAATTATTAAGGCAGACAGGCAGACAGGCAGACAGGCAGACAGGCAGACAGGCAGACAGGCAGACAGGCAGACAGGCAGACAGGCAGACAGGCAGACAGGCAGACAGGCAGACAGGCAGATAGGCAGATAGGCAGACAGGCAGACAGGCAGACAGGCAGACAGACAGGCAGACAGACAGACAGACAGACAGACAGACAGCCAGACAGCCAGACAGGCAGACAGACAGACAGGCAGGCAGGCAGGCAGGCAGGCAGGCAGGCAGGCAGGCAGGCAGGCAGGCAGGCAGGCAGGCAGGCAGGCAGGCAGGCAGGCAGGCAGGCAGGCAGGCAGGCAGGCAGGCAGGCAGGCAGGCAGGCAGGCAGGCAGGCAGGCAGGCAGGCAGACAGACAGACAGACAGACAGACAGACAGACAGACAGACAGACAGACAGACAGACAGACAGACAGACAGGCAGGCAGGCAGGCAGGCAGGCAGGCAGGCAGGCAGGCAGGCGGCAGGCAGGCAGGCAGACAGGCAGACAGAATTTCAAATGTGCAAAATGGTGTCTAGGCTAGTGCCGCCCCTGATCGGCTGACAGTCACTTCAAGATTGTTGGCCCTGGAAGTCAGACGACCTGTATTTCTCGAATAACAAAATCTGGATGACAACTGAATTGAAAAAGAACATGCGTAAGCGCGATAGACTATTCCGATTTGCAAGACAAAGTCAAACAACACACGACTGGCTCAAGTGGCGAATCCAAAGGAATAGAACAACAGCGCTAAACAGACGACTTAAGGACGAACACTTGCAAAAACACATCAACAAATTACTAGAATACAAACACGACCCCTATAAATACCACAAAACTCTAAAAACGCTCATAGGACGAACAAAACATGACTTAATACCACCACTGGAAAATGCTGACCACGAAATTGTAACTGACAACACACAAAAAGCAAACCTCATAAATTACTACTTTGTTTCTCAGACTAGAATCGACACAGCCGGACTGACGCTACCCACTACATACGAACATAACGGGGAGGCGATACCCGCTTTGGAACAAATACAGGTCACAGAAACTCAAGTCCTTAATATTTTAAATTCTCTTGACGTTAACAAGTCAACTGGTCCCGACAAAATTCCAACACAAATCGTAAAAATGATAGCCATATTAATCGTAAGTCCCTTAACTTCACTCTTTAATAAATCTCTCAGCTCAGGAATATTTCCGAACGTATGGAAATAAGCGCTGGTAACACCTATCTTTAAGAAAAATGGTTCTCCGTCCGACCTGAAGCAATACCGTCCCATCAGTCTCCTTCCCTGCCTCTCCAAAGTCCTTGCAAAATTGGTATTCTCTTCAATTTACTCGCACCTTACCAATCACAATCTTCTATTGGACAAACAGAGCGGGTATCGCCCCCATCACAGTACTGAAATTCAGCTAACGTACCTAACGCACAACATATATAAGCATTTAGACGAAGGACGTGACGTGACAGCAATCTTCCTAGACATTTCAAAATATTTCGACAAAATTTGGCATGAAGGACTTCTTTACAAATGCAAAAACGAATTTTCCATATCAGGAACTCTTCTTTCTTGGCTAAGATCGTATTTAATTAACAGACGGCAAAAAGTAGGAATAGGAGACAATATTTCTTCGACAAAGACCACTGGCTCTGGTTGTCCACAGGGATCGGTACTTGGACCACTTCTCGCTTTAATGTACTTAAACGGACTAACAAACAAAGTGACAAACGACGTTCTTTTGTATGCTGACGACACCTCTCTGAACGCTTCCCACACTAGACAAAACGCCGACGCAGTACGACACTCTATACAGCGTGACCTAAACGCAATTTTTGACTACGGTGTCCAGTGGGCAATTACTTTTAACCCATCCAAAACTATTCAACAATTTTTTACTCGCAAAATAGACAATGCCCCTCCCACCCTTTCTTTTGGTGGACAACTTATACCCGTTACAGACAATC
>JAXIVJ010001551.1:120000-134417 GCA_036785665.1 Chirona hameri
AGGGTTATCACCGTAGTTTTATATGTCTCGGTCAGAACCAGACAATGAACAAGCTGCTTAAACTGGGGATGCCACTTTTTAACCCACAGGCCTAAAGTGTGTGAAATTTGAGAATAGCGGCTTTGTGGACTTTTATCAATTTAAGTATCGAAAATGTTACGCACATGAATATGTTTGAATTTGTAGATTGTCGTAAATCGTAACTAGATTTGGTTCAAATGTAAGCCCTTCACCGTTCACGGCATCTTTAATTATTAACAGTGTATTCCACAACCACAATGTGAGGGTTACGTCTAAGTGCACATAGCTGTGGTATTGTTAAGCCTTTGTAGATCAATTATTTTCTTTGGCCAGCGTGTGCTTTGAAGTGAAACTTTCCGTGCACTGCGGGATTTGGAAAACCAAAACAATTATCTTCCTATTTGACCGACGTCAGGGGTTGTCTTGCGCACAGGTGAAACGCTGTGGTTTGCGGAAACCGTGAAACCGTGTAAACCGCAAATTCGTGATGACCTAAATACTGTGATATGCACCCACCCATGGTAGCGAACGCTAAATGCGAGACACGTTGACCTACACTTTGTCAGTATTTTTGCCGACTGTGCGTATTACTGAATTGCAGTCCCGAGCGGTCCTCCTAACCAGTGATCTATACAACATTGGCCTGGATATGATCGTGAGAGCAGCCATAATAATTATTGAATTGTATTACCACTTATGGTCTTATGTCTAACTTATTGATCTCATAGGAATGGGTAAATAATAGACAACAATTGCGTTTAGTTTGATCAGGTGATATTGATGCAGCTCGGGAGTAGGAAGAGGGACCATGGTCACTGGTCACTGGTCAGTGGTCACTCCACCTTCTCGAAGAAAAAAATTATCTGCGCCATAACTGTCACTGGGTAGGCGGGAAAGCTCCTTCAGGATTGGCTTGATTTTTCCGAAACTCCTCTGACATTCATACAGCTAGTGACGACCAGGGGCGGCGCCACGGATTTTTGCCAGGGGTGGCAAAACTGACCGAGTAGGTACGCATGTATTCTCTACTGGGAAAAAGTGTCACGGAAGTAAAACATGCTTATAAACCTCGCGAAGAACAAGGCTAAACCCAACACATTTCGTCCTATTTGTGTTATTAATTAGCTGATATCTATTTTTGCAAGTTCTCCAAATATTTTTAGCACATTTTAGTTTGATACCGGACCCATAAATTACCAGTAAGGCGTCGTAGTTGGCGATGAACGAGCGAGCGCGAAGGAAATGTATGGGGAATTTAAACTCGATCGGGCAAGTAGCTTGATATACAAAGAAGGTGCGCACGTGTCCACGTGCAGAGGCACCCACCTTTGACTTGTGGGAAAGTGAGGGCTGAGAGGTCCTTAACCACACACTAAATTTGAACACAATCGGCTCAGCCGTTCCTGAGATATAGAATAGGGGTGTGAATGTGCGCACGTGCAAAACCATCCCACCCCTGACTTGTGGAAAGGCGCGGCTGAGAGGTCCCTAACCACACACCGAATTTGAACACAATCGGCTCAGCCGTTCCTGAGATACAGAATAGGGGTGTGCACGTGCGCACGTGTAGAGTCACCCCACCCCTGAGTTGTGTGAAAGTGGCGGCTGAGGGGTTCCTAACCACAGACGAAATTTGCACATAATCTGCCCAGCCGTTGCGGAGTTATTGCGATAAAATACTTTTCAACACCCTCACGCAGCACGCGCCACGCGCAGTGGTAGTCACCCACATGAGTCGGCACTGATCTCAAACAGGGTAGGTTAGATGAGGCTGCTCAGAAAAGAAGTTCGCTTGTCAATCGGACGTGCGGTTGCAGATATATGAGCTTCTCAAAAGCGTCGCCACGGGCCGGGCCGGGCCGTGCCGCTCATAATTATATTTTTCCCATACACCAAGGAAGGACGAGCGGCTCGACATTACCAGTAAGGCACCGTAGTTGGCGATGAACGAACGAGCGCGAAGGAAATGTATGGGAAATTTCAACTCGATCGGGCAAGTAGTTTCTGAGATACAAAAAAAGGTGCGCACGTGCAAAGGCACCCACATTTGAATTATGGGAAAGTGGGGGCTGAGAGCCGAGAGGTCTCTAACCACACACCAAATTTGAACACAATCTGCTCAGCCGTTCCAGATATATAGAATAGGGGTGTGCACGTGCGCACGTGCAAAGCCACCCCACCCCTGACTTGTGAAAAGGCGGCGGCTGAGAGGTCCCTAATCACACACCAAATTTGAACATAATCGGCTTAGCCGTTACTGAGATACATAATAGGGGTGTGCACGTGCGCACGTGCGCACGTGCAGAGTCACCCCATCCCTGAGTTGTGTGCAAGTGGCGGCTGAGGGGTCCCTAATCACACACGAAATTTGCACATAATCAGCCCAGCCGTTGCGGAGTTATTGCGAGAAAATACTTTTCAACACCCCTCACGCGGTACGCGCCACGCTGACTGCTCGCTCGTAACTATGTATCGCGTTTTTCAGATGGTAGACAATTTATAATTATCAAATAATAGCTTCTGTAAGTATAATCTTGGAACTCAGTACGTTGGACAGAAATTAGGAGAATACACGAGTAATAAACTCGTTTCTTACATATATGTAAGGCAAAGTTTTAATGTTTGCGGTGGGTAGAGATAAAGTACCGAATAAAGTCGAATTATTTGGTTATAATTTCGTAGTTGATATAAACATGCAAGTTTATTAATGTCAAGACAATTATGACTGTATATGAAAAGATATGAACAGCAAATACAGAATTCCCCGGCATCGTATAATTAGACGAAATTACACACGTGTGTATAATTTCGTCTAATCATATATGATTAGTCTAATCATATGATCATATATGATTATACGGGACCGTATACGGTCCCGATGAAGTCTGTAAGACGAAACGCGTGTCCACCACTACAGTGGCGTGTTTGCTGTTCCTATGTCTATATGTCATGCAAGTTTATCCACACACATTCACTCACTACTTTCAAACGGCGTGTGTGATCAACTTCTATCACAACAAAGCCGGACATTATTAGATAAATGAAACAAACATTGCAATAAACGGAGTCATATCACGTGCAAGAAACGTACAAGCAGCCGGCGCCCGACACGAATCGATGCAGGAGGCGCCGGTTAGATATTGCTAACAATCAATTTACCCCGTGCACTGTCAGGGGGGCAGATATCACCCCCCCGCCCCTGAGGATTTGCATGAATAGCAGAAAACGGCGGCGCGCAGAGCCGCCAAATTTGGCATGGCTGTTTGGACATCAATAACCCACATTGTGTGAATTGTTTTACCTGAGGGTCATCTCAGGTCAGGTCAACAGGTCACGTTATGTGACCCCACCTCCAAGCAAGTTTTTGAAAGTTTGTGGTCGTGCCAAAGCCACTGTGATTGACCGAACGGTTTGAAACTCACAAGATTTAATAAGGTCATAAGTACCTACAATGCGTATATCTCTAATTTTTTTTTATATCGGTGACCGAAGGTCAGGTCGATTTCGTGAGCTCCCCACTATAAGTCAATGTGGAAAAAAATGAAAACACAAATCCATAGGGAAATGGCTAAATTTGTCAAGTTTTCACTAGATCCACCACTCTTGTGCCCAGTGGCGTACCCAGGATTCACTCCAGGAGGGGGCACTTTTTGCTCAGTGGGGCATAAAGTACCCCCACCAAAAAAAAACTCACCGGATTTGGCCCACTATATTGTTAAAAAGGCATATTTTCACCATTTTTTCCTATTAAAAAATAAATAAAATCGTTCATTTTTCGACCAAAGCGGGCACGTACAGACCTTCAGGGGGGATTGCCCGCCCCCTTGTGTACGCCTATGCTTGTGCCAAATGCAATGCCCGATGCCACAATTCTGTTCTTTGAAGTCTGGTAGTATTAAGGCCAGGCTACACTATGCGTGATCGTTGTTAGTGACGACTATGACATTCATACAGCTAGAGACGAATTTATAATCATGTATGTACATCCGTGCCACGGATTGTTTGGGATATGGAGGGATAAGGAATAAGGATGTCTTACGGGTGAACTGGACACGGAAGGATATCTGATCTGCCTGTGGAATACTTCGGTCGAGCAAAATTATCGTTTTGTACGAAACATTACTTGAGTGGACACTGTAGGGCACCTAGGTTTGGGTCAAAGTTGGAAAATCATGCGGGACACAATTTTTCCCCATGTTTTGGTCCATAAGAAGCCCACATGTCACGTTTTGTTAAAATCGGTTAATGGGATATTGCCACCTCCGAGGGATTTCTAAAAAGCAACTTAAATAAATGGTGGGGATCAACAATCATGTATGCTCAAGCCAGGGGGTGTACTTCGCGATTCCAGGGTAAAAAGTCAAAAGGGAAAAAGTAGACGGACGGAAAGTCAAGGGGCGAAAAGTCAAGGGGTAAAAAGTCGACATCGCTAAAAGTTGAAAGATAAAAAGTAGAAAAGGTAAAAAGTCAACATGGCAAAAAGTCAACACGCTAAAAGTCGAATAGTAAAAAGTCGTATGGATAAAAGTCGAAAGATAAAAAGTCGAAAGATAAAAAGTCGAAAGATAAAGAGTCGAAAGATAAAAAGTATAAAGGTAAAAAGTCGAAAAGGTAAAAAGTCAACATGGCAAAAAGTCAACACACCAAAAGTCAAATTGTAAAAAGTCGCATAGCTAAAAGTCAACGCGTAAAAAGGCAATGCTTGGGTCAGTTGAATTTCATTTGGGTATTGTGAATAGTTTGATGCATCTAATCCAGAGTAATTATTTGTTTTCTTGGGTTTGGAAGGGTTTGTTTTGCCATGGTCGGCAAAATACCTGATGATGGCATAGTTGTGCATGATACATGTTTTCATTGATACATGACTCAGGGACTGCATCAATACACATCTTGACTGAAGTTTGTCTCACGCAAAGGTGGAATCGAAGCCATGGTTAAGGGTATGCCAATTGCCATATTTTATTTTGTGCTTAACTATTGAACAGGAGATAAGCAAGTCAATTTGAATTTTCAGGCCCTCGGTAACGTTATCGTTTATCACGAAAACTTACATACTTTGATCGTATACGATCAAAGTGTAAGATATGTCAATGTATTGTTGAAGCATTGCCTAAGGAAGGAAGCTTTGAAGAGTTCAACCAACAAAGAAATGTTGACAACTTGCTTAGGGATAGATACCGTTGGATGCGGCACTGCTGAGTCTGATCTTCAGTTATAATTGTAACCATATATAACATCTACATTAATATATAAGACATGAAGTACTTATTTTTTATCAATGTTTGAGCACGTTAATAAATGGGTCACACCACAATCAACTAACCAAAGCATAAGTCGATTAATCTCAATTCTTTTAAACTGTAGGTAGGTAATAGGTATATATGTACATTGTACATACGTTGTGGAGGTATAAAACGCGACTTCCGCGTTAATAGTCGGATAGTCCAAAGAAAATAATTGAATGAACGGGAAGCCAAGAGACGAAAATTCAATGGGTCAAATGAACTGATTATCGTCATTGACTTTTTGCCATTTCAACTTTTTACCTTTTTACTCTTCATCTTTTGACTTCTATCGACGTCGACTTTTTGCTATTTTACTTTTAACGTATTTTTTTTTCCATCTCGACTTTTTACGTTTTTTACTTTCATCTTTCGACTTTTAGCGACGTTGAGTTTTACCATTTTTTCTTTTGATCTTTTGACTTTTAGCGACGTTGGCTTGTTACCATTTCGACTTTTTATCCTTCGACTTTTTGAGATTTCGACTTTTCGTCTTTTGACTTTTAGCGACGTCGACTTTTTACCCCTTGACTTTCCGTCCGTTTACTTTTTATCTTTTGACTTTTTACCCTTTTGCCTTTTCGTCTGTTGACTTTTTACCCTGTTGACTTTTTGTCATTTTACTTTCTATCCGTTTGACTTTTGGTCCGTCGACTTTTTTCCATGTCGACTTTTTGACAGTTGACTTTTTACCCTGTTGACTTTTCGTCAATTGACTTTTTATCCGTTTGACTTTTTCACCGTCTACTTTTTTCCACGTCGACTTTTTACCCGCCGACTTTTAGGACTTTTTGCTTTTTACTATTGACTAAATGTCCCCTTACTTAATATCCGTTTACTTTTTGCCATTCGACTTTTCGTCCGGCACCCGTACTCCGCTCGTTCAACATTGGTAAAAAGTGTGACAACCGTGAGCAGCTTCCAGCATCTTGGCCGTGTTTATCGGATCTTTTCATAAGCTATATTTGGCTATCAGCTAGTATTGACCAATCAGCCTTGAGCAACCACGACGGTGATTGGTCAGGTCGTGATAACGTGAAGCCGGGGGAGAATCATTTGTTTACATTTCAACGGGTTCGCCATATTGGTTCGCTGGCAATGCACGGGCGTGTGTGCGTGTGCATTTTTAAGAATTTACTTATTTTTATGAAGCGTAAGACAATATGTAAAGGTGTATATGAAAGTCGACATAATAATTGTATCTGTCAACATAGCAGTATTTTCCCAGAATACCTCATAAGCTAAAAATTTACACCCAAATCTGTGCATTCTTTAGCTGAGGACATCTGCGAAAATTGTCGACATAAGAGGCTGTAGGAGTAGGTTAGCTATATTTTTGTATTTTTCAAGGGCGTAAACCCATAGATTGTGTCACCTTATATAAACAGACTAGAAAATCCATACCAATGTGACTGATATCGGTATTACTTAGGTTTTAAGACACTATTATGAGTAGTACCAGTGGCGGCGGATCGCATTTTCGGATGGTGGGCAAAGAAACCCAGGGGTCCCCTCGGTAAAAGGGTCCCCTCCCACGGCCAAAGGCCCCCCCTCCAAAACAACGCGAAATGGTATCTCCTCGGATTTAGGCCACTATATTTTGCAGGGCCTCTACATGGTCGCAAAAAGAACGTCGGACAGGCCAATGCTGAAGTCTCAGGCCTTCTGAGGGCCCCTCATGGCCTACCGAGGGTCCCCCTCAGGCCGACTGAGGGTCTTCTGTCGGCTTTAGAAGGCTCATCAGGCTGGCTGGGGGCACATCGAGGCCCTGTGTCATTTTTTTTTCGGTCAAAAGGAAAAATCGAACCAACTTCTTGGAGTATGGATTTTCTAGTCTCTTACAAATTTATGGGGGAGGCAAAATCATATGTTTCCCTCCCCCAACTTCTTGAGTTGGCGGGCAGCTGCCTCCTCTACACCCCCCCCCCCCCCCTTATCCGCCGCCACTGAGTAGTACCTAATGCTACTGGTCCTGTGCTGTGGGTGGCTTGCACTAATGAACACAAATTGCCAAGTGTCTAGTAATGACTATACAATAAATGATAATAACGTGTATTATGCGTTACAGGACATAGCACGATGCCTTTTTGCGCCGTCGGGGGTGCAGCAACGACTAACATGCCAAAACAAGTTGATCAAGATCACGATTCAGATCCTATGCCATTTCATAAATTTCCCGAAGATTCACCTACAAAAAAGTATAGGGGGCGCTAGGGAGCCCCATGCCACCCCCCGTCCGAGCCCGGGTCGCGCACACCAAGCGCGCGTAGGGCGCAACTTTTTGTATGTGGCGCCCCCCCCCTGACCGAAATATTGGATCCGCGCCTGTACTATGTCACGAGAAGGAATAGGAATGCCAAACAAATACAATATATTTGATGAGGTTTATGTCTCCATAGGCAATTCATTGCGATACATTCACATTTTCCACGCCGGGTAATGGCATCAAACCGCCGCGCCGGCTGCGTCCCCCGCCAAAACCGGCCGTCACCCGCCTTCTACGTCACAGCGACTCCGGGGTCGCGGCTACTAAATTAGTGCTTGTCACCACTTTTTCTGCCGGAGTGTTCTACCTGGTTTATACAGCCTTGGCTCAAGCTCAAACTTGCTCCTGCAGCACCTAAAGCAGTGTATCGGCAAAGCATTTTGTATTTATTTCTGACTCTAAAACGTTGGTTCCAGCTGTGCTCAGTACTCTAGATTCATCTACTAGCCGCCCTCATCCAGTTTGGCTGTGAAATTGGCGCCCACCCAAAGTCGAAACATCCGAATTCGCCGATACTTGACCTTGAACAGTATATCTGTGTTATAAGCAGGCGCGTAACCATCACTGGGGTCACTGGGGATCAGTCCCCAGTAACATTTTCGGATTTTAACATTACGCCTACATGGCCGCTCTTATGGGCGTTACATGGAAAAAAAATCGACTTCAAAGTGCCTCCGTCCCCACCTACTTTCGGAAAGTGGTTACGCCTATGGTTATAAGGTATTGGTGAAATATCCTACGGCCCCAAAGTCGAGCTATAGCAATTCTTGCTGTTTTATTATGAAAGAGGCTAAAGTTGTTGAAAATATAATTAACTGCATACGCTTTTTAATTTTAAAGTTCACTGACGAAATGGTTATGTTGAGTTTACAACATTCAAAGGAAAATAATAGTCCGTAAAGAAGTGATTCTAAATAGTGATGAGGCGACTCCACTTTTAGGAATGTGTGCCAAGCATGAGTGGTGCAAATGTATTTTTTTTATCCAATGGGGGAAGTTACGGGACCCAAATTTTGCAGGTGAAATCGGACACGCTTAATCGACCGATACACACCAAAAACTCCATATTGGCCCGCGAGGTGGCAATATCCCTTTAATATTTAGGGAGCGCGCAAAATCGACGAAAATAAGTTTTTATCCTCAGGGGGGCTCAATTAGCAACTCTCGTCCGAATGAAGATAAAACGCCTTTCATATTTTCTGGATCGTCTTGACGAGTGAAGTCGAGCTTGATTACTTATAAATAAATCCGATTACTTACTTAAAAGATATACTTCTGAGACTTTTGTATTTTCCCACTACAACACGCCTATCGCATGTCACTCCTGTGACCACAGCGGCGAGGTCGATCAAGCTCATGTCAACGCAGGGGTCAAACAGTTGCAAGCAGCTGCACACGAAGTAGCTGACCGAAGTTTGGTTTTGAAACCCATGGGTAATCGAAGGCCACTCTTACTATTCATCTACATTGGGGAGATAACGAAATTGTCCTGCCCCTAGGCCACCGATATGCAAAATCCGAGATATAGCTATTGTAGGTAGGTACTTATGACCTCATGAAATCCTGTAAGTGTCAAATATGTCGAACAAACACTGGGACTTTGGCACGACCACACACATTTTTGGAGGTAAGGTCACTTGACGTGACCTGGTGACCTGACCTGAGATGACCTGAGGTCATTTTTTTTTCTCTCACATAATGTTGGTAATTATTTCCGAAAAAGCTGTGCCAAATTTGGCGGCGCTGCGCTCTGCCGTCTTTCTGCTATTCCCGAAAACCTCGGGAGGGGGAGGGGTCAAAATGACCCCCACCAGGGCGAGGGTGGGGTTCAGAACTGCGTAGATGAATACATCAATTTTCGTGGTCTTTGATTACTAATAAAACCATTACACCCATATATTTTGTTGTTAAGCTGCTGGAGAATGGATAGCAAGCAGTCAGTCAGGGCCTACCATACAAACATCTGAGAAGCATAAACGCTTCCCTATTAAATATATTATTTCGGAAAACTGCATGCCGTTTTGAAGTAAACTCCTTCATTTTCGTGTTTATTAATTATCAGCAAGGGGGTTTAGGGAGTTCTTACACATATGTCCCAAATGGAAGCCGCAAAGGTCAAGTAGCAATTAATTCGCGCTAGAATTGAAAATGTCCCATGGTGCATCGGCGGAACACATTTTGTAATGCGTATACCAGTATTTTTTTGCGTAATTTTTGATACGCGTTTCTACACAACCTATTTTCATATATGCCAATTTGTGCATATATTATGATGTGGAAAGTTGATGAATCGTCAGTCGTATTTCCTGTACTAGATGAATAGTAAGAGTGGCCTTCGATTACCCATGGGCTTCAAAACCAAACTTCGGTCAGCTACTTCGTGTGCAGCTGCTTGCAACTGTTTGCCCCCTGCGTTGACATGAGCTTGATCGACCTCGCCGCTGTGGTCCCATGAGGAGTGACGTGCGATAGGCATCTAGCGTGTTGTAGTGGAAAAATACAAAAGTCTCAGAAGTATATCTTTTAAGCAAGTCATCGGATTTATTTATAAGTTATCAAGCTCAGCTTCACTCGTCAAGACGATCCCGAAAATATGAAAGGCGTTTTATCTTCATTCGGACGGGAGTTGCTAATTGCCCCCCTGAGGATGCAACTTATTTTTCTTCGATTTTTCGCACTCCCTAAATATTAACCGATTTGAACCAAGCGTGCCATTTGCAGGGGCGTCGCCACTGATTTTTGAGTGTGTGTGTGTGTGTGTGGGGGGGGGGGGGGGGGGGGTGGACGAAGCGCCGAATGAACCATCAGTACGGTTCGCGACAATGTGAAGGACAATCAGTTTTTACCTTGTAATGTTTACTTAGGAACACAATTTTTTGGTGTGGCAGCATTATTTTGTTATATTTCAAACTTTAATAGGTGATAGGTGAAAACAATAACTTCTTCAGTTATGTATGGTAGATTGTTTAAACGACTTTATATTCGATAGGGTACTGTCAGGCGAATCGCTCATCGCTGGGATACATATAACAGTCATTCGTGTTACATAGAGAGCTATTTCATATTAATTATAAGAAGTGGCAGCCACCTAGGTGTCCGTTTGGCAATTCGGATGTCACCCGATTGCTTAACCCGCGATTTATGGGGGGGGGGCTATTTTTTGCCCCTCCCTCTCCTGTTATTTTGTAATAACTCCTAAAAAAACACCAATATCGTCACCAAACTTGCACTACCTTCTCTCACATCAATTCTATACATGCTGGCCAAAGGAAAAATATGAAGTTTATGATAGGTCAACCGGGAATGACGTCAGAGTGACGTCATGTTCTTCGGTTTTTGTTGAAAAATAATGGTTTGCGGAAAATGCTGCCAAAGGTACAATATTAGAGATAAATTCAATTGTCTTTAAAAAATTACTGACAATAGGCCGGGCTATCGAAGTGCCATCTCGGATTTTTGAGGGTTTTTTTATTTACAATTTTGAGAAATCCAGATACATTTTTGTTTTGTTTTTACACAATTTTCAAACAAAAAATCAAAATTATCCAAAAACCGGAATATATGTGGTCGAGACGTACTCAGTGAATATGTGTACCACATTTTAAGTCGATATCTTCAAAAATGACTGACTTATGACCTTTAATCCTCGCCCTACGGGGGAGGGGGGGGGGGGGGGGGGGGGGGGCCTGACAGGCCCCCCCCTGAGGTTTTTCTTGAATAACTTTGGACACATAAAGTGCATCTTGCTGAAATTTTTGGTAGCTGAGTTTACAACAATTATACGTATGCTGTAAAATTTATTTGGAATTAGTTAAGTATTTTGGGAGATAATAATGTTTTGATGATGTCATGTTGGTAAAAAAAATGAGAAATATTTGAAAAATCGTAGAAAACAGAGTTTTAAAGCAAATTGCAAACTTAATTCACCAAAGATACAACATGGCCTTCTCTTTAAAATGGCAGTCTCGGATTTTCAATTTTTTTGTTGTTGACCCCTAAAATTAAAAACAAACTGAAAAAAATATAAATAGGTTTTTGACCACTAAAATTCAACCACAAAATCACAATTTTCAAAGATATTAGAAAAACCGGAATATATGTGAGATAACTGAGTATGGACCATATGCATACCAAATTTCAAAGCAATATCTCCATTATTGACTGAGTGATGGCTTCCTAAGTGTAAGAAACTGATGACGTCATTTTTTTTAAATAACTTTTTTGACATTTTTGGACAAGATACGAACAAATAATTACTTTTTTTTCTGAGCCAAAACTAGTCTAGGAGCATGCCTTTTTATTTACATTTATCAATTTATAATTTTGAGGTTTTCTGAAGAGCAAAATCGCTGTTCTGGACGTGGTAAATCCAAGGTCATTCAATTGACCTGGAAGGTCAGCCGTTTACCTGAAACCTAAAAATCGCATACTGTTAGATTATTCTCATAACAGGCAACATGGTGGTTCTTACCGCATTGCTCTAAGTTGCTTGGTTTGGAAGTTAACAGGGGGGGGGGGGCTGTCAGCCCCCCGTAGGGCGAAAGTGAAAAAAGCTCCCGTAGGGCGAGGGTTAAATTACAAAAATCGACCACCTCTCACAGGATTACTATGCATAAAAAATGCATTTCCGTTTTTGCTTTTTACTTCTATTTATATGGAACAAACAATGTTCTAAGGGCATTTGTCGCGTTCTAGACGAAAACAAATCCATAAACATGTGTGAAAACGCCTAATGACCGTAATCTGCAGTTTGACCTCGTGACCTCGGATGACCTTGACCTGACCCAAGGCCATAAACAGCTTAGAATGGTACTTAGAAGTGTCAGACACACGAATCATACCGATTTATCGACTGCTTATGCGTTTAATATCGCAATTTTGCGCGACAATTCCATCCATCGAGACCTTTTGACACGGTCAAACATTGTGTACTTTACCTGACCTGTGACGTCATAGGTGACCCCAAGGTCAACAATTATGTGGCTATGTTATATATATATTAAAATTTGTCTTCTTGCGAGGAATTCGATTGTGCTTAAATAACGCCTGATCGTCAATGACAACTTTTAAATTCATTTGAATTTGAATGTCGAGTAGTAACTTCATAACTTCCTTCTCGGTGTAAAGAAAGCCCGAAAATGTCTCAGTTTGCTTTATAATCATCAACGATCGCGCAATTATTTTAATACCAATGAATTGATATCTTCAAGACAAGTTCACAACTATATAACATCGCCGTGTAGGTCAAATTAGGAAAAATGACGCCGTGACCTTGACCTTAGGTCAAGGTCATCAAATGTCAGAAATAAGTCATGCTGCACAGCATCCAACACGTCTTGATGATAACAACAAAATGTCGTTTACCGTGCCCTTCTAGCTTTATTCAGTCAAAAGGTATAAGCGAATAACTAATTTGTATATAAAATAGCATGTAAAATGATACAAATTTGATATTTGGAGGCAAATATCCATCAATTTTATTTTTGCACTCAATTGACACGTCCTTTACGTAAGAATAGCATTGCGAAAAAAGTAACCCAAGTCCGCAAAGGAAAAAATGGGGGTACCTTTTAGGTCATATGAAAAAAGAGGACCTAAAAGGGGTGAAAAAGGGGGACCTAAAAGGGGTACCTTTTAGGTCCCATGGGGCCTTCCGGGTCCCTGGGGCCCGGAAGGCCCCAATGACATTAGCCCCCCATATTGGGATGCTGGATCCGCCAGTGTGAAATTTTGGGACTTTTCCTACAATTGAATTCCGCATATGGAGTCCAAATTTTTTGTTCCTAACCTTAAGTCCTCCAGGCTGGGGTCCTCAGCCGAACGCCATTGACGGGGAGGGGGGCGTTAAACGCCCCCTGGTTATCTTCCGAGCCAATGATCGCAGCGAGACGCGCAAGGCTGCATTCAAAAGCTATCAATGAGATAAATATAAAGCATGCTAACAAATTTCAAAGTCAGCTCAAATGTCAAGTCACGGTCAGGTCAAATGTCAAAATCGACGGACGTATTTTAGTTTATGGGCCATACTTTCCAGCAAAAGTCATCGATTACGACCATGATCATCCAAAGTGCTGCCAAAGGTATTATACACATCCCTCATGGGCTAAAGTGAGATTGTTGGCAAAGGTCAGGGTCAGGTCACAGAAATTCACTATGCGCAAAATATCTACGAAAGTCATGTAACACATGTTTTATGGGTTATTTGCCACTTATAATTCGATATTGATAGTCATTTTACCAACTGAATTCATTTACGTGAAGTTATTGTCAAGTTCGGGTCAAGTTCAGGTCACTGAATGTCAAAATTTGAAATTGATAAGTATAAATAAAGAAGGCATGTTTATGGACCAGTTTTCTCTCAGGAATACAGTGCTGGCATTCATTTGCCTGTATCTGGTCAATAAAGGCCAAAAAACGCAATTTCAAAATATGACGTCATGACTTACCCATACTTTAGATGTCATGTCAGTCAAAAATGGAGATGTCTGTTTAAATTTGGTATAGTAGTTGCCTAGATATAGTTCTCTGACAAATCTTCCGCTTTTTTATATTTTAGAAAATTTGGATATTGTGATAATTTTCTCCCCCAAAAAAGCTTTTTGAGTTTTTTTGGGTCATAAACTATTTAAAAAAAAACGAGATAGCTGGTCTGTAGCCCTTCAATTTGCTATCTTTTGGCGTTTTTTCGATTCCATTTTGCTTCAAATGTGGCATTTGTACGGCCTGGCAAAGTTTAGCTGATTTAGGTGTAAAACTCGTGTTTAGTGACGTCACAAAATTCGCTATAATTCGAGACAAAAATTGGACGAAATTTCTTCATTTTTCCACAAAAGACGTAACCATGATTT
>JAXIVJ010001552.1:0-134397 GCA_036785665.1 Chirona hameri
AGTAGCCAAGGTAAAACGGTGTGATGTGGAACAATGTGTAGAAGGTGTTATGTAGGAATTATACAGTAAAGTCATTTATTTACAATGTCAATTAAATATGAATGAATGTTTCGTTTTTTACATTTTAAAATCGATCATTTGGTTATCGAAAATGTAGGTATTAAGGAAACTGGCTGAAACATGTTAACTTTGTTTGCAGGATGGCTGCGATGCGTATGGCTACAAATACAAATTGATGACAATATGATTGCAGATGACCTTCGCTCATATTGCAGTGCATAATAAAATATTACAAATACAAAAGTAACTCATCTTTAACCGTTGCGGCTTTTTCAGTGTTAGAGAAGCTGCAATTGTGAAATATAGGTTAGTTTTTTAACCCTTTTCTTTCCTAATATTATTATAACGTTTTTAATATGAGCAAAGCCTAAAATTTCAAGCACATTTAAAATTTGCAGAAAACTGGAATATATTATGGAGACATAGCAGATACAAGATTAACCAGGGTTTGGTGTTTGTATATGTGTTCGTGAGCAGTTCCTGAACATTGTTTCTTTGTTTGCTTATTTGTCGGTTTACGAATTTTAAGATCAAGGTCATATGTTCACGAAAAAATGTCTGTTCATGAACAAATATGCATCATTTAATTTTTGACTTGTGTTGGCGTATCGCTGTCCCATCTCCTATTATTTGAAGCACGCTCACAATTTTGGTAGGAAATGACCAAATTAGTACTATTAATGTGATTTCGGGCTCATAAAACTACAGCCAATCGTATTGCTTAGTATATTGTATAATACCATAACGTAGCCGCAGCCCGAATCATCGTCATCGTCACGTATAATGTCAATCGTATAAGCATTAAATAAGGATTTGAGAGAAAAAAGTTTTCTAGGAGGCATCTATTGTAAAACTACATCACCTACATCTCTCCTTATGATCATGTAATCAAGTGATCTTGTGCTTCACAGTTGCTTTGGATCGACTTATGCGATAATCTTATTTATTTGCAGCTGTATCCTTATATTGCAGCTCAAATATCACGAAATATGTTTAAAGTGTTAAGTCATAATAATTGTTCCAGCTGGTGGGGTCATTTTCGAACATTCATTCCATGTGGTATTCAGAAGTCAGTACCCCAAAAAACAGTAAATATTAATTGTACCAGCAGGTTAGTTCCATGGGCGTCGGAAGCCGAGGGGGGACGCGTCCCCTAATATTTTCGGATGTTAACATTACGCCTATTGGCGTAATACTTCAAATTGCATCCGTCCCCCCAACTTTCGCAAGGTGGCGGTGCCCTGTTAGTTTCTACAGGCTTATCACTTATTTGGGCAGAAAATATCCACCTCAGCTACGAAGCATGCACAATATCACAGCTTAGTTTGGGAATGCAGCGCTCATAATATTGGACTAAAATATACCGATATCCTTTCTTGACACTGTAAGTTGTCATTTGACAGCGGAAGTTTGCTCTGAACTCATCTTTTCCATGTCGGTCGTCGTCTTAAATTGTCGTAAATTAAACACATAAGTTTTTGTCCCCTGTTTCGATTTCAGTGTAACGTAAGCCATTAAACTTGTCGCTATGGAAATTGCTAACAGTATCTTATCTTTCCTCGCATTATCTCTGCACAACACGACCAAAATCATATGATGCATTCGGTATAGCCATAGTCATCCGGAAATGGCGCAAGAGTGACGCGATATCAACAGTTACCAAGGTAAAATGGAGTGCTGTGGAACAATGTGTAGAAGGTGTTATGTAGGAATTATACATTAAAGTCATTTTTTTACAATGTCAATTAAATATGAATGAATGTTTCGTTTTTTTTTACATTTTAAAATCGATCATTTAGTATCGAAAATGTAGGTATTAAAGGGACTATCCCACCTTAATATTATATTTGAGTTGAGATAGCCTTTTTAATGGCTTGTCATTGACATTGAGTATCTTAGCAGTTAAAGCAACCGCAATGATCTAATCACAAATATATTCGAGTTTGATTTTGACATCTGTAAAAAATAAGGCACATATGTATTTGAATAGGGCTTCTAAACCGACAGCGTCGTCTCTCTTTTCCCAACTGGAAATGATAGTCGACTTGTTTTAAGGTCAGCCTTGGAATATGTTCGTCTTTCATTTCTCGATCCCCGGGTGGTTCGCAATCTAGAAGGCTAGCACTATCAGCTGGAGTTGATGCAGCAGTTGGCCGCCAGGGACCGCTAGTGAGCCAGGGTGTTATGACGTCGCAAGCAAATGGTACCAGTTAAATATGTAACGCTAAATATGTATTTATAAATAAATAAATAAATAAATAAATGCTTAGTGGTACCATTTGCTTGCGACGACATAACACCCTGGCTCACTAGCGGTCCCTGGCGGCCAACTGCTGCAATAACTCCAGCTGATAGTGCTATCCAATCCAGACACCTGGTGGTTCGCTGTTTTTCTGCGCAATAAATGTCGACAAAAAATTGTGCCATACATTTGGCAGCACAAAGGATTTCCCTGTTATTAAAACGAAAAGCATATGACGTCACCAACCCAACTTTCCGCTTAAGACTAAAAGTTTAATATCTTCCAAGATAGCATTTTTTCTGAAAAAGTTCACGAACATGTTCAGCTGACCTCGTCTGACATGTAGACATACAATTAAGCGTGATTCGACAACTTTCAAAAAGTTGGGACAGTCCCTTTAACCATATTTGTAACAGGGGGGATTCCGCACCCCCCCCCCCCCCCCCCCCTCATGTTGTTTGCAGATATCTCCAGAACGGCTGGGAGCAGCTCCATGAAATTTTGGGACTTCTCAAAATCGATTTTCACATATGGAGTCAAAATTGTGAGTTCTTAACCTTAACAGAGGCAGTTTCAGGGCACGTTTTTGGGAGGGTTCTGCGGCGACATTTGGTGATAATACGGAAATGCGATCTTCACGGTTTTTTTCCTAATTGTCTGAAGTATAAAAGAGTTACATCGGTTTACGGTGATTGAAACCAGTGCAAATTAGTTGATGTTAATGAAATATCATAAATAAAATGCATGGGAAAGGCGGTTTGAGGGGCTTGTAAAGGGGAGGTTTCTAGGAAGTATTCAGTGCTTAGCTGGAAGCCAATAGAGCGATGTAAGGAGCATTTATAGCTATCAAGATGTAAAACATAGATTCTCCTTCCATTATTAGCATAATTTATTACATATAGAGTTGCAGGGGCGTGTTCAGGCACATTAAAGGGGGGATTTGCATGGTGATGACGATATTCCAGCGATTACGGCGCAATAGACGGTTATTTTATTAATGATATATGCACATATGAGGACAGGAGAGGGAATGACGTCATTTTTTGCAAAGGCGCGCTCAGGAATGGAAGAAAGGGGGTCATATTATTGCAAGGAAACTAAGATGCATGGGCCTACAATGACATAACATACTGCAGTTTTCGGATGAAACATGCACCACAGGGTAGTCTACGAACGATTATAAGATAATAGGCTAGTTCAGGAAGGTTAAAAGGGAGTTAAGCAATGTGAATTGAAGTTGGAAGTGAAATAGTCACTGTTGCCTAGTTAGCATCATAATAGCGGATAATATACCTATCAAAAGGTCTTGCGCCTCCCCAGTTTGGATCCTGGATACGCCTATGATGAAGTACAACAAGTAAAAAGGAATTATCTACTATCAGTATTTATAGTGCTGGGTAGCAAATTACCTGCGGTTAATATTTTTCCCTATTTGACCTCCCTTTTTCACTAACCTGGTACCGCCTATAGCAAAAACATATGCTTTATAACTGTTTTGTCCAATGTCACAATAACACACCATTCCATTTATTAAAAAACAACATCTATAAATGGTTTTATTACGCATTTACATCACCCCCATATTCAGTGACCTGCACACGCCTATGATTTTTGAATTTTCAAAAGCCACCGCCATATATCAATCTCCAATTCAATCTCTATCGAATCCCATTAGTTGCGTTAAATCGGTTGACAGACATGACAGATGTGTTGGATCACAAATACCTCTAACATTTGTAGTTTTTTGCCCCCCTGTTGCCCCCTATAAAAAATACTGATGTTTTTGATTTTTTAGAAATGTAGATCGTGTTAAGGGGGTTTGATTTGTGAAAATCGGACGGGTAGATTCGAGATATCCGGGGGGCGGAATCCGCCCCCCCCCCCCCCCCACCTGTTACAAATTGGGGTAGCCAGGAGTCTGTTACAAATAGGGAACTTGTTACTAATAGGAAACTGGCTGAAACATGTTAAATTTGTTTGCAGGATGGCTGCGATGCGTATGGTTAGAAATATAAATTGATGACAATTTGATGGCAGATAATCTTTGCTCATATTGCAGTGCATAATAAAATATTACAAATACAAAAGTAACTTACATTTAACCGTTGCGGCTTCTTCAGTGTTAAAGAAGCCGCAATGGTGAAATATAAGTTAGTTTTTCACCCTTTTCTTTCCTAATATTATTATATACGTTTGCAATATGAGCAAAGCCTAAAATTTCAAGCACATTTAAAATTTGCAGAAAACTGGAATATATTATGGAGACATAGCAGATACAAGGTTAAAGGGATAGGGTTCGGTGTTTGTATATGTGTTCGTGAACAGTTCCTGAACATTGTTTTTTTGTTTGTTTATTTGTTTGTTTACATATTTCATGATAAAGGTCATCTGTTCACGAAAAAATATCTGTTCATGAACAGCTCACGAACGTTCAAGAACTGTTCATGAACAAATACACATCATTTAATGTTTGACTTGTGTTCGCGCATCGCTGTTCCATCTCCTATTATTTGGAGCACGCTCACAATTTTGGTAGGAAATGACCAAATTAGTACTATTAGTGTGATTTCGGGCTCATAAAACTACAGCCAATCGTATTGCTTAGTATATTGTATAATACCATAACGTAGCCGCAGCCCGAATCATCGTCATCATCACGTATGATGCCAATCGTATAAGCATTAAAAAATGATTTGAGAAAGAAAAAAAATATAGGAGGCATCTATTGTGAAACTACATCACCACGAGCGTCGAAACCAGGAGGACTGGGTAATACATCCGTATTTTTGCAGACTCCATCGCTAGGCCTTTGATCGTAGCATGGGAATAATCGCCTTTGAATTCCCTGCGGGTGGAGGGGGGCAGATTCTGCATCCCCCGTTGGTTTTTCGCCGACAGATTTAATTACAGCTGCAGTTCAAAAGTGATGGCACTCGGCAGGTCTTTTCGGAACCTCGACGTCTTCTTTGAGCATTGCTACTGAGAACACAAGAAGTGGTGCCAGTCGATGGTGATTAGGCAGAGTTTCCACCGATGAGTGGTAAGTGATGCTCGAGCGTCTCCACTGGCGGATCCAGCCACTCCGTTTGGGGGAGGCCAAAGACTCAGGCACTGGCGGATCTAGGGTTCGAGTTTGGAGGGCTAAAATTTCCAATTTTGTCCGTTTCATCAGCGAAAAGTTGACCGGGGGGGGGGGGGTGAAGGTGCTCAGCGCGAACGAAAAAGTCGTTACGGGGGGTGGGGGTATACTTGTATTTGTATTGAATGCCCCCCCCCCCCCCATGTTCAAGTTGGAGAGGTTACCAGTTGCGTTTCAAAGTTGTTAACGGGGCGAGGCGTCGGAGCTACAACGGCTTAAAGTCGTTGACTGGGGAGGGGGTCAGGTCCTCAGCGCCAAGACCCTATAACCAAATAAAACCATCAGCGTTTGTTTGTACTGTCCCCTGCGGCCAGTAGATAACGTCATTGGGATGGTAACTCAGTCGCCGCCGTCCACACCCTATATAATGGACGATAGTCTGGAATCGTTTTCGGCGGCTTTTAACCATGCTTTTATGTTAGATATGATGCAGAAAGGTGCGATGCGGCCTGGCAATGGAAAATCGAGACCGGCTGTCACTCTTACTGCATAACCTGGCCGAAATCCCTCGGGTCTGACCGAGCGTATTAACCCGCGCCGTGCCGGGGGGGGGGGGGCGTTTAGACGCCTCCTTAATCCTATTAGTGACAGGCTCCTGGCTACCCCTATTAGTGGCAGGGGGACGGATTCAGCCCCACCCCTCACCCCCGGAGATCTCGAGATCTACCCGTCCGATTTTCACAAATAAAACGGCGTCTGATTCCCCTCAACACGATCTACATTTCCAAAAATCAATCCGACATTTTTAATAGGGGGCAACAGGGGGCAAAATCGACAAATATTAGAGGTATGTGTGATCCAACACAGCTGTCATGTTTATCAACCGATTTTAACGCATCTAATGGGAATCGATAGAGATTAAATTGGGGATTGATATATGATGGTCACTTTTAAAAATTCAAAAATCATAGGCGTTTTCAGGTCACTAAATTTAGGGGTAAAATAAATGCCTTATAAAACCGTCGTTTTCTACTTCTTTTTCAATAAATGAAATGGTGCGCTATTATGACATCGGAGGCAACAGTTATAAAACATATTTTCATCCATAGGTGGTGCCAGGTTAGCAAAAAAGGGAGGCAAAATATATGCAAATAACTTCCTGTAAACCTCCCCTTTTCAAGTCCCTGAAACCGCCTCTGCCGTGCAATATTGAATATAGTTCACTGAAATCAACTAACTAATTTGCACTTGTTTCAATCACTGTAAACCTATGTAACTCCTTTATACTTCAGGCAGTTAGGAAGAAGCCCTGAAGATCGCATCTCCGTATTATCGCTAAATGTCACAGAAAACAATCCTCCCAAAACTGGGCCCTGGAACCGCCTCTGTTCAGGTTAAGAATTCAAATTTTTTACTCCATATGCGAAATTCAATTATAGGAGACGTCTTCAAATTTCATGGGTCTGCTCTTAGCCGTTCGGGAGATATCTGCGAAAACCCTGAGGGGTGGGCTGAACCTGCCCCCCCCCCCCCCTGCCACTAATAGGGATAAAGGGAATGTTTCACCTTTCTGAAAGTTGTCAAATATACGCTGGTTGTAGTCGAAAATATGAAGTAAGTGCTGCTGAAAACGATGGTGATATTTTGTTCTGGAAAAGTTACTTAACTATATACAAATTAAGGTTTTAAATTTGGGATGATGACGTCATTATTGAGCTATAGACCGCCGCTGATTGGCTGACAAAGTGGGATTTGCTGGCAAAGTGTCTGTCAGCCAATCGGCGGCGGCACTAGCCTAGACCCCATTTTGCAAACTATAAATTAAATTGCTTAAAAACGGCTAAGTTTTTGGGAAAATGACCTTAGTATTTTCGACATTTCAATAACGCCCAAAGATAATGGCTATCTCAGTTCAAAACCAATACAAAGTTGAAACATTCCCTTTAAGGTTATTCGCGGATAGCGGAAAAACGTCGGCGCGCAGCGCCGTCATTTGCGGCACAGGTGTTTGAGCATTAATTATCCAAATTGTGTAAAATTTTGAACCTCGGGTCTTATCAGGTCAGGTCACCAGGCCAGGTCACGTGACCCCACCTCCAAAGACGTTTGTGGTCGTACCACAGCCACAGTTGTTGTCAGATCGGTTGCAAATTTGCAATATTTCATCAGGTCATAAGTACCTACAATTCTTTTATCTCAGATTTTGTATATCTGTGACCAAAGGTCGGGTCAATTTCATGACCTCCCCATTATAAGTCAATGGGGAAATATTAAAATGCCTCACTTTCGGAGGAAACGCGTGATATCAGCCAAATTCTGCCTGGATAATGTTATCATAGGTAATTATTCATGAACCAGGTACAATTTTTGTTCAGTGACCCCTACAGGGTCGGCAGAGGTCATCTGAGGTCACTAACACTTTTTTGTTAATAACTCTCGACAGAATGAAGATAGAGAAGTGAAACTGACACCAATATGTTTGTCTCGTCGAGACACGTATTTCAATATGCAGCATGACCTACTTGAGTCACCACTTGACCTTGACCTGAGTTCAAATTTTATAAGTTGACCTAACCTGGTCTGCATGAACATGGTTCGAAGTGCCTTGACGAGACAAACATGATGAGGGCAAAGTTATTATCTTATCTTTATTAGGCAAAAAGTTATTTGCGAAAAACAGTTTGACCAAAAAATAGCCTTTTGGCCATTGGTGACCTCTGGAGCCTAAACTATTGACCTGAGCTAAAACTTGAGGACACCAATGGTGATGGCATTTTTAAATATATTTCGATTGCTTTGTATTTGTTTGCTCATAGCTATCATAGTTCCCGAGATATTTGGAGGTTCCTGGAGCGTCCTTAAAGAGAATGTTTCACCTTTCTGAAAGTTGTCAAATATACGCTGGTTGTATTAGAAAGTATGAAGTAGAACTGAAATTAGAAAGTATGAACTTCTGAAAACGATGGTGGTATTTTTCAGTCGAAAAGTCACTTAACTTTATACAAATTAAGTTTTTAGATTTGGGCGAATGACGTCATTATTGAGCTATAGACCGCCGCTGATTGGCTGACAAAGTGTGATTGGCTGAAAAGGTGGCTGTCAGCCAATCAGCGACTGCACCAGCTTGGAGTCATTTTGCAAATGGTAAATTGAATTGCTTAAAAACGGTTCAGTTTTGGGAAAAATGACCTTAGTAAATTAGACATTTCAACAACGGCCCAAGATAATGGCTATCTCAGTTTAAAACTAATACAAAGGTGACCCATTCCCTTTAAACTGGCAAATCTGACATTTGATGACCTCTGGTGACCTCAATATTGACCTGAGCTAAAAAAAAAAATGCCCATATAGTTTCGAAATTATTTTTGACGAGCACGGTGTTTTTGGATTCCGTCTTCTCTCCATAGGAGCCGAGTTAGGAGGGGGCTTAAGAAATAATCAGATTTTACCATGCCATAGACGTCTCATTGGCAGCATTTGGTATCAATTGTTTTACCTATGGCCCACTATAGGGATGACACCCCCTGCTCAGCGCGAAAGAATCGTTTTTGTGTTGCCTAGATTGGTACTTGTGCTGGCCGGCTTGGGGGAGGCTAGAACATAGTTTGGCCTTACGACTTGAGCGTTTGGGGGAGTCCATGGCCTCGGTGCCCCCCCTCCCCCCTGGATCCGCCAGTGAGCATCTCAGTTCTGCAACTGAGATGCTCACTGGCGGATGATGCTCCCAAACTGAAGTAAACGTTGCCCTCGATCGACTTCCGCCTCAATTCCCCTCTATCGGCTGACTTGGCTTTTAGTCGGAAGATGGCAGCACTGCAGCATTAATAGAGGTCGCTGCCGTAGCCAGGCCGGCTGTGGCGGTGTGGTTCCGATGCGTCCTACCTGAAAGGCATCTTTGCAGATCTGATGATCTCAGATAGAGAGGATGGTCCAAGATTGTCTAAATTGAAGCTGTCAATTGTTAGCTGTAAAAATATGGCATTACATTGAATGGGCCATATTCAGGTGATGCACCGTGTCTATTACTAATACGCAACTGCCCTATATGTTAGACGGTCACATGCATTTTATACCTACTTAATATATTTGCATATAGTTATTTGTTTACATTACAATATTTTGGTACTAAGCAACGTGCACGGTATGCTAAAATAAAAATGCATGCTATAAGTCTGGTATTACGATAAAATAATACCACACACTAGCAATGCCAATTTCAATCCTCACTTACAATCCCATACCATTCCCAAAATTAGACTCGGAGCCGTCCCAACTGCAAGACCTATATACAGCTAACAGCGCCAACACCTAACACTTCCCCTCATCTCGGCGACGCGCCCAGGCTCTGGCTTCATGCTTCGCCGACGTTACCAAAGCCAGAGCCGGAATCGATCGCGCGTTATCGATTTGTATACAGGCCTGTCGCTGTCGTTCACTTGCGTCTCTGACGACTGACAGCGCATTGACGCCGCCCCGGCAACTGCTGCTGACGCCCGGAGGTGAAGAAAAAATCGATAAAAACTTGGTACACAGTTTTGGTCGTGGTACTGGGGTTTAGCGAATATGCGAGTGTCGTCATTTACATGTATAGCCGGGGTCGTCTCTCACGTCGACCCAAGCGTGGGAAGCGGATGACCTCGCCACTCGGATCCGGAACCCACGGATTCAGAGCTCAACGCTCTACCGACTGATCCACCCGGACCCCCTACAATGACGGAAAGGTTTGGCATTAGGCAGGGACGAAGGAATGTCAGGAAAAGGTGTGCGTGGGACAGTGAAACTTTGCACTTGTTTTGAGAGAAACGCAATGCAAAGAATTTCCCTATGTTTTGTATAATTTTTTTATTGATTTGCAGATTTGAGCTGTTCTCGTCTAAGTCTATCTTTTGTTGCCTCAAATTTTCCTCATTTGACAAAATAAAAAGTAGCATACATTTTAGCCTAAAAGGGGTGACATGGCCATTATCCATGCCCCCCCCCCCCCCCCCCCCCCGTTTGTGTTTCTACGCCTATGATTGTATGCTAAGACAAATAGCACAATTGAATTAGTTTTACGTTCATGACCGATGGCTGGCTGTCCTCTCACGCACCTATAGGCAGGCTCAATTCGCTCCAAATGACAGGCTCAATTCGTTCCTAATGGCAGGCTCAATTCGCACCTGATTTGGATCGTTAAAAAGGTGTGTGGCTTGTACTGTGCGCAGCGACGCGCTGCGACGGCTTATACCTTTGGAAACCTGCGGCTTGACCACTTTGGTGGTTTGTTGACCCCTCAGCTCAAGTCAAAGATGAGAAGACCTGATGTTGTCAAATTTGGATTGGTTCCTATGGTGGCTGCTACCATTGGTGTCTCCAGGTTTCTTTTAGGTTGAGTGGGGCAAATCTGGCAGACGTCAACTACATAAAATTATTTTATTTTCCATGAAGAAGAACACAATATATACAAAGAAATCCTGGTTTGGTGTCCAGGACAACCTGTGGACTTCATCAACCTGCTCCATTTCCTCCGACCCTAAAACACATCGCATTGATCTCAGGGGTCACCAGTCGGAGGTGGGGGAGTTTCCCCCCTTATCTCCCCCCCCCCCTCCCCCACGTGGCGACGACCATGATGGTTACCATTCCAGCGACCAGTCGCAGCAAAAAGGGCAAAACCTTGTTGATGTTTTTGGACGGAAGGGTCTTTGACCATGGGTTACTGCCGGTTTCAACGTATTGTTCGGTTCTATGCCAAGGAAACAATATTGTTCCGTCTCGCGGAGGGTCTCACTTGGGGGCTGAGATTTAGCACCGAAACACAAGATCGTTAACAACTCAAATTAAAGCTTGTCAGAGTCCTGATGTCACGCGAATGAGAGAGAGAAATGGCTGAGCCAATGGATCAGCCAATCAGATTTTAAAAATTGGCTCAGCCAATCGGATTCGAAAGTAAGGATAGACTCGCATTAGATAGATTGTAAGTATATACTCGCATTAGAGAAGTGCCAACCGGCGGCCGGCGGTTCGCTTGCTAGCACCAGCTGCAAACTGGTTGGCTGATTGTATAACCTCTGCCCAGGCAAGGTCAGCACCGCATTATTTCGCCAGCACCGCATTCATTCGCCAAAAAAATCAAATATATTCGTCTGGAGATTCTTTTCAGTAAAGAAAACTTGCAGATAGGAGTTTTCCAACACGGGCTACAAAACTGCTATCTCAGTTCAAAACCCATGTTGAAGGTGAACTATTTCCTTTAAAGGGATTATACGGGTTTCCGTCCTGAAAGTAAATGCACTCTTTGCAGTTGTATGAGCTTTAAACACGTTTAAGACATATAACAGGGACCTCAATGCTCATTTAGTCCATTATTTCAGAAATTATCAGCGTTAAAACTTGGGCGTTTTTCGAGACTAGTATCAGATAACGAGTACTTGATCGGCACTACTGTCCACCACTTTTATCTTCAGATCAATTTTAGAGTTTTGAATTATCTGCAAGTCCTACACTGGATCACAAAATTATTATGCAATTCAAAACTGACGGGACTTTGTATTACTGCACACTGTTCGTTGAGGTTTTGTGTTTTTGTGGTTTTCTTTTCTCTGGCCTTTAGCGTTGAGAATTTGGTGGTGGCGTATTAATTTTTTGGCATGAAAATTCATGAAAAATATAGAATTTTATGGGGAAACTATGTAACTGCTGCTGTCGTTGGAACAAAACAAATTTATTTTCTTTCAGATATTGCTTATTTTACCGGAAATATGTCATACGTGAGGTGTTTTTATTAGCATAAAAGAGATGACTGGCTCTGCCTCAACCGATCCTGCAGAAAATACGCGGTGGCATCACCGCGCACTTTGGAATGTCCTTACGTGCAGAAGAGGTCATTTCCAGAAAAATGTGGCTACCGTGGGACTTCTACCACCTTTATAATTTATAAGTACGTTTTACGTACGTAACTCAATTATTCTGGGAAAAAAACGTATAATCCCTTTAACCCGCACCGCGCCGGGGCCGGTGGGATGCATCAGCCTCGGTCATGGGCTGAATGCTGACAGGAAGTGGCTGATGGTGAGGGTGTGACTGACTATAAGGGTGTTGCAAAGTCAATATCTAAGAATAGTTTAAGCATCATGTCGCGAACAAGAGACCGTTATGCTTTGCTCCCCTTGCTCCCCAGGCTGGGCTGGACCAACTTTCCCCGTTTCTAGGGCAAGTTGTACCGAGTGCACTACTGTCATTAAAGCGGCCATGGAAATTAAGATTAACTTATGCAAGTGGCATGCGTCCTTCATTGCCAATTTGTAGCCAAAGAAGGGGGCGTTGAGTCTGGCCGAATAAATCATTCAGTTCGCCTGACATTTAAGTGTTTGCGGGTGAAAGTTATAAAAAACGGCTTACCGTACCCCGTTCTACTACTCGCCGGCATTTGCCGTTTCGCACGCCATATAACAGCAGCAGTTGCGGCACGATAAAGCTCAAAGCAGAAACACGAATGAGATTATTTTTCGATATTTGTGCTACTCAAGTTCAAACATAAAACAAGTGTGGATGCATTCAGCAGCCTCGATAACACTGTCGGTGGAAACCTGACTTAGCACTCTAATCGCATTGGCACTCTCCAATTTCCTTCACCACGCGGAGGTTTGTATTATTCCCATTAAATATTTTCCAAGCACATCTCTACAACTCCCATCAAAATTTACCAAAATAATATTTCTTCCACTCTCTTCGAAATTGTCCACCTCATCCTGTTGTGCCACTTATACAAACAACGCTTTTTAAACCTCCCTACTTGTTATAGCAGTCCAACTACAAATTAATGACTTTTTCATGTCCCGCGGGAGTTTCGACACTCAACACCTGCCGAGACCAGCTGTTGCTGTCCCTCTCTCCGACGTCAGAGGACCTGTTCGACCCCCTCCAGCAGCCTGGTCCGCCTGCTCTGCTCGTTTGCTCGCGCCGCTCCAGCGCACAGTACCCATTTAGCCCGGCTGTGGCAGTGTGGCGCGTGCTTCTGATGGGCGCCGTCAGGTGGCAGGGCTGTGCCTCCAGGGCAGCGGTGGCGCCGGTGATGCTTCCGGCATCTCATGGACCGAGGTGAAGCGCCGGGGGGGGGGGGGGCTTCTCCCTCCTTGCTCCCTCGCTCTCTCGCTCTCGAGGCTTCTGACCACTGGCGGATCTAGAACTGTAAAAATAAAAAGCTGGTTTACGGGTGGGACAAATCGCAAGAAGTTCGACACAACATGAAAGAAGTACTAGAGCTTGCCTGCCTGGGTATTAAAATCGTATCTAAAACAAATTTGCTAACGCAAAACTTGCTTAAACTGTATTTAAAGTCAGGAAATATGTCAGCTTAAAGTCAATTTCAGCCGTGTTTGTTATGAAGGAGTGTCGCCCAGATGCCCCCTTGGCTCCGCCCCTGTCGCTCGCTCCCATACCGACGCGTCCCGACAACTCTGTTTGCTGCGTGCTGCGTAGTGCCTTCCCTCGTGGTATCGACACATCATCTAGAAATAGCGTCGGGGCAGGCGGCGAAGGATGGATCGTTGACCTGGTGATGGTCCGTGGATGCGTCAGATTCCTCTATGCCGAACCATGTCGTACTTATCTTCAGACTCGCCACATTTTCACTAGATTCTCCGCTAATTAAGTCTAGGCTGAAACATAGGCTGAATCTAGGCTGAAACATAAGCTAGGAAATAAAATGCAGGAAATTAAAAAGCGTATTGATTAGTTGTTCTAGTATCGTAAAATAAATAGATCAACGGCTAAACCATTTCCCTTGCTTACAAGACACACTCTGAGGCTCTATCTAAACACGCTTACAACTCCACACACATTGTGCTGGGGGGGGGGGGGGGGGCGCACTAGCAGGGACGCGTTTCATCTCGTCTCCCGCAGCCAGAAGGCGGCAAGTGAGTGCACTCTATTAATACTCCCCCGGTTCGCCTCTCCACCGCTGCTGTCGGCGGTGACAGGCTTAACAACACCGTTTCCCGTCCGGCCTGCCGCTCGCCGGTGACTGGCGCCTGGCAGCAGGCAGCCTGCCAGACGGCAGGCTGACAGACGCCGGGCACGTGACGGATCTGACAGGCCGCCCCTGCGGTGCGCGGCTGCGTGACGAACCTGTTACGACTGCGGCGCAGTGGCGACGGGTGACGCGGCGCACCAGTGGTAAACACCGTGTGTACGAGGCGAGGTTGACGGGAGAGCGCGGCAAATTTCCGTGAAATGTTTGCGTTATTTCATCGATTTTTGCGTAATGAATCATGCTTCGAGAGCATGTGTATTTCACCCTTGTTTGTCAGCATTTTTGGCATATTGAATAAGTTTGAGTTCATTTTAAGCATAGTTGATTGTATCCTTAAGTACAATGTGTCCGTACAAATTTCACTGGACTAAACAGTGGAAGGACAATGAGCTGGCATTTGTCTCGGCAAACGCTTACCAGGTCCAAGTATCGGAATATTTGACCTGGTTCTAGCTTTCACCGTAATTTCGAGTTCGACAATTGCTTTGGATAGCACCGTTATAAATTCAAATCAACCCCAGGCGGCTACAGAACGACCACACCAATTGTTGGTTTGGGGGCAACTTCAAAAACAGGAATATGATTCGAACAACTCCTCGGACTTCGCTTCCTTGTGCATTACGAATGATTGAACAAATTGCCTGTACTAAAAGTTGCTGGGTTTGTCTTTTAAAGTCAGGGCAAATGTGTCCGTTTCGGTCAATTTTAGTCGTATTTTGGGCATGACCACGATGATCCCCGTGAATCCACCAGTGAAATAAAGTGTTAAAATGACGTTCAACTGCAGGTTAAGCGTATGAGGAAAATGTATTACCAAAGAAGAGTAAGAGTTCTCAATTTTATTAGGCGTCACTCATGTCATGCAAATAAAGTTGTCACTTAGTTCTGCACAAAGAAAAAAACGTATAGCGGCATAAACTTCAACACAGTGCTAGTCAAAATGTCGCTTTCATAAACTACGTGACATTTGAAGACGGCTTTCGAGAAGAAAAAAACTTGTAAGTTCCATCAGTGTTGTTTTGATCCTCGTTTTGCATAAACATCCGACCCGAAATGAGTCGTCCGCTATTTCGCACGTGTCAATCAGCTGAACAAACACCCGACCAGCAACACCAGCATCGACCAGCAACATGCCCGCTTCGTCAAAACATCCATCAGACTTTTGAACCGAAATGACTGTTGTTCGGAACTCCGCGCTGCAATCCGTGCTCGGTCGCTGAGGTTCAGAGCGGGCAGCCAGGGCGCGTTGGCCGCGGGTCGATTCTACCACTCCGATTCCGGCTCCGGAGGGGTGGGGGTGGGGCGGTCGAGGCAGCCAATGCTGCGCTGGCGCCGCCCAGGGGCTGGTCTTAGGGGAGGAGCTTCTGACGCGGCTTCGGCAGCTATGGAGACGCGAAGCAGCTCCAATAGTGATATGGAACCGGATAAGACCGGAGCCGGAACCGGATGAACCGGATAAGACACCGGGCCTCATTTTGGCACCTCACTTATGAAGCTTCAACTTAACCCAATCTCTTACCCTAACTGTTAAGCAGAGAATACGCATTACGCAATTCCTGCCGTACATAACATAACATATGTTACAGGCAATATGAAAACTCAGGCAGTTGCAAACTGCCTGGTCGGCCCAGGCAGTTTCGAAACTGCCTAAAAAAGCAGGCAGTTTGCAAACGGCCTGAAAATTCCAGGCAGTATCGAAACTGCCTAGGCAATATGACATTTACTATAGTGTCAGGCAGTTTCAAAACTGCCTAGGCAATATGACATTTACGAGAGCGTCAGTCAGTTTTGCATCATGTTCGCGTATTGGGTGCCGCCAGAAATGTTTCGCTCTTTTGTTGGATACTGTGTCAGTTACGCATAATATTTTCCTCATTTGCAAATTTTGGACGATTCCATCTATTATGTTATTGCTTGGTCATTCAAACACATCCAATCTATCTGATGGCAAAACAAACAACACCACGCATTACTGCGAGAGCTTTGCCGTCCCAGTCCAAGTTGACAACCGGATCGGTTGCAGGAGTGGTGATGTTAAAATGCCAGAATCTTTGGATGCTGGAATATATGAAATAATAATTATACCAGTTAGATTGTCGGAATGTTAAATAGTAACTGTGAAAATGAACCCAAATTATCAGGATCATACAGTTTGCGCCCGGACAGACAAATACCTAAGTTTCAAGAAATGACAACGGAAAATACCTATCCAACTTGTGATGTCGGCCCGTTACAAACGTTGTGGTTGATCGGCTAAAATCGACAAACACAGAGATAGGACAGTGTGCTCAAATGCCGCAAAAATGCATTATAACCATTATTGTGTTAATCCAATCAGTACAAATTGCATTACAACTAGACAATTCCAACGTCAGGTAATTTCCTTCGATGCTATCTTCAAATTGCATCATTGCAGAAGCCAGTAATGTTATTGCAGATGCAAGACTATGCCTTGGCGAGGACCATTTGTACATTACCTAAGTAACTACTTTCTGAATGCATTATAATTACAGGAACATTTCCTATTATAGAAGCATAGGGATCCATGCGGCAATTATCTTTCAAATGTCATTGTTTATTTGTTATCCTTCGTGCACTCTGCCGATCAATTAGCAAATAGTTTACAAAATGATTTGTTTTCTTCCCTCAAATATCTTCTGTGTTACCACCAATATCAATGAGTTGTGACATTACGTGATCCTGGAATCCCGGTGACGAGATTGAAACCTCCAATACCTACACCAAGGGCGGATCAAACCGTGGGATTTATGGGGGGCAAATCCAGTGGTGTATTAAAATGGGGGGGGAAAATCCAGTGGATTTATGGGGGGAAATCCAGTGGCGTATTAAAATAAAATGTTGTTGAGCGGGGGGTAGCGGGACGTCAGCCGTCAGCGGAAAGTTGTTGACCGAGGGGGGGGGGGGGTAGAGCGCGCCGTCAGCCACTGTACTTCAGACCGTGTTGGGGGGAGCAAATCAAAGTTTCAGGGCCTTCGGGAGGGGGGGGGGGAATGGCCCCTTTGCCCCCCCCCCCCCCCCTGGATCCGCCCCTGACCTACACGAGCAAGCCCCTGTGATGTATGCTGCGCCGCAGAGCCAGCAAGTTAAACGCTTCTCAACAGAGGTAGTGCAATTGTCATATTAACATCGTCAGCTCTCTTCATAAACATTGAAAAATCATGAGTTATGTGCATCGTGAGCGAAATCTGCGTACGCTGCACTATTCAGTTACTTGAATGTTAATGTCCTTAGAGTTGCACGCATAAATGATAATATGGATACATTTGTCCAATAACCTCAATTAGAAGAGGACAAGTGTGGCTCGCTTGCTACCGCAAAGCGAAGGTAACCAAGTTCGATAGTGCATAGCTAAGCTGATCATCCCCGTTCCGTTCCCGTTCCGCTCCCGTCTCCCGTTTCCGATCCGTTTCCGTCCCGTTCCGTTCCCGTCTCGTTCCCGTTCCCGTCCCGTTCCCGTCCCGTTCCCGTCCCGTTCCCGTCCCGTTCCCGTCCCGTTCCCGTCCCGTTCCCGTCCCGTTCCCGTCCCGTTCCCGTTCCCGTCCCGTCCCGTTCCCGTCCCGTTCCCGTCCCGTTCCCGTCCCGTTCCCGTCCCGTTCCCGTCCCGTTCCCGTCCCGTTCCCGTCCCGTCCCATTCCCGTTTCCGTCCCGTCCGATCCGTTTCCGTCCCGTTCCGTTCCCGTCTCGTTCCCGTTCCCGTCCCGTTCCCGTCCCGTTCCCGTCCCGTTCCCGTCCCGTTCCCGTCCCGTTCCCGTCCCGTTCCCGTCCCGTTCCCGTCCCGTTCCCGTCCCGTTCCCGTCCCGTTCCCGTCCCGTTCCCGTCCCGTCCCGTTCCCGTCCCGTTCCCGTTCCCGTCCCCTTCCCGTTCCCTTCCCGTTCCCTTCCCGTTCCGTTCCCGTCCCGTTCCCGTCCCGTTCCCGTCCCGTCCCCGTCCCCGTCCCGTTCCCGTTCCCGTCCCGTCCCGTTCCCATCCCGTTCCCGTCCCGTTCCCGTTCCGTTCCCGTCCCGTTCCCGTCCCGTTCCCGTCCCGTTCCCGTCCCGTTCCCGTCCCGTTCCCGTCCCGTTCCCGTCCCGTTCCCGTCCCGTTCCCGTCCCGTTCCCGTCCCGTTCCCGTCCCGTTCCCGTCCCATTCCCGTTTCCGTCCCGTCCCGTTCCCGTCCCGTTCCCGTCCCGTTGCCGTCCCGTTCCCGTCCCGTTCCCGTCCCGTTCCCGTCCCGTTCCCGTCCCGTTCCCGTCCCCTTCCCGTCCCGTTCCCGTTCCGTTCCCGTTCCGTTCCCGTTCCGTTCCCGTTCCGTTCCCGTTCCGTTCCCGTCCCGTTCATTATACACCCTAGCGACCCCGTTTCTTGACACTGCTCGTCGTTCAAATGTCACCTAGATTGTGTGACAATTCCATACATCTACTCGCCGTCTACCTACTGTCTCATCCACAAACACAAGTGGATATTTGTACTATTTGAGGCATCCACGTAGATACCTGTTACCTGTTATGCGTACATTGTTCAGATCGACTATGTTCGACTTACAGGTGCGCGGCTTGCAAGAATAATGCATCACCATTCGTAGATACGGCCTGATATCACCGGCAGCACCAAGCTGGGCTCGTCACGTGACCGCGCAGAGGCTGGAGTCGTGCATCGTCAGGCAGTTTGCAAACTGCCTAGGCAGTTTTCATACTGCCGGGCAGTTTCGAAACTGCCTGGATTTTCAGGCAGTTTGCAAACTGCCTAGGTTTTCACCCAGTTTCGAAACTGCCTGAATTGAGCCAGGCAGTTCGCAAACTGCCTGAGTTTTCATATTGCCTGTAACACATACACATGCAATGCAATACAATGCATACAGAAGAATATGACGTGGTTTACGACAGTTTTATATAGATGATGACGATGTATATGTTTTTAATCTATCCTGAGGTAGGAATGGGGGTATGTACAACTACACGCGTTTTTTGATAAGTTGGATTATTTAATCCGTGGCGATGCATGTGAACATTGAATGGACGAATGCCAAGAGCTTTTGATTTTGTCTTTTGCGTTTTGATACGATCATTGGGTATGAAGATAACTAGGATAAAATATTTGGTCAACCTCAGTAACAGGCGTTCGTCTGAAACGCCAGTCAATAACAAGATTCACGTCTAATTTGTGTCTTCTGGGAGCTCAACAAAATTATAGGAAAGGCAAATGAATCGAGGTCACACCTGACTAAATGTGTTCTAAGAAAAGGCTGTAGGAACAAGCTCGTCCATGACATGGTAGATTCCTGGTGTCGTATTTAATGACTCACATTGACAATTTAGTGCTATTGCTCCTTGAACTGCTTACTTGAAACGATTCTGCGCTGCAAAACAGCACAAACAACTGCGAAAACAACTGTCGCCGCTGCGAACGAGGGGCGTTCGGACCGACAACTGCAACAACTGCAACAACAACAACAACACATCGACCAACAATGTTCAGCGTCGCTCTTTTTCAGCCTTCGTCGATCGCTTTAGCGACGGCCTGACACGTCGTTTCGCCCGGTAACACACGCACACGTGTGCAAGGTGCATACATACTGATTACGTGGTGCGAGAGAAAGGAGTGTGGGAGGAGGGAATGGTCCGATGGCGTGTCACATTGTAATACGTTGTAATACGTTGTAATACGTTGTAATACGTTGTAATACGTTGTAAAACGTTGTAATACGTTGTAATACGTTGTAATACGTTGTATTACGTTGTATTACGTTGTAATACGTTGTAATACGTTGTAATACGTTGTAATACGTTGTAATACGTTGTAATACGTTGTATTGTAGAACGAATCACATTTTAGTTGTCATGGACACATTTGATCAGGTTGATGGCAATAATAATGCAATTTAATTCGTCGACTAGGTGATTTAACTGTAGGTAGCTCATGGATAATAATTGCTAAAATGGAGCACTGTGTGTGGTTGTCATACATCTATTATTAGGTTCCGTTCCGACATAAGTGCAATTGGCCTGGCTGTTTTGGCTAAGAGAGTATATCCGCAAACGGCAGGCTTTTCATATATTGAAGCAAGTACATTAACGTCAACTGTCAGGCTTTCATGAATTACTTGATGAAGAACACATTGTACGTTTCGCTTATCACTGTGCTCAACTTCAGTAAAAAATTATTTTCGTTCATTGACAAAACTCAACACCGGTGCAGAACTTAACAAGTACCTTTATCATTTTTATCTTTAGCATTATCAAAACATTGAAAAACGCTCAAAATGTTGAGAACTACTCAAAGTAACAGGCGCGGATCCAGAGTTCTTTTCAGGAGGGGGGAGTGGTAATGGTTGTGATGTTTATGACCGATCAACATATACAATTCATTTATCGGTTCTTTCACTTATTCAATAGAGCTGGATCCTTTTTTGTGACAAATTGAATGATTATGAAGCACTTTGCACCAATTGTATGGACATCTGACAGCTCTTCCTTGAATTCATCGGTCTTCAGCGGAAAGCACGAGCCCAGTGCCCCCCCTCCTCCCCAAGTCCACGTCTGAGTAAAGGAGTTCTGCATAAATGTACCAGATAAGAGCAAATGTGAATGTATATGCAAATTTGTCAATGCATGAATGCATAAATGTAAAGATACGTAGTGAATAAGTGAACATTATTCAAATGTTGCAGAACTGACTTCCTACGATGGCCATAAGGGCTAACATTTCATGACGAAGCCCATTAGGCATGCCAGAAGTAGGAGCCTGGAACGTGACCTTGGAACGTATGGACCACAACAAACCAGCAGCGTCGCAATGACCCCGATAATGACACCATCAGACAGTTATCCAGGTAGTTAACCTTATTTTTAAGAGGCTCCTGGCTACCCCTATTTGTAACAGGGGGGGCGGATTCCGCTTCTACTCATTCATTGGTTCACATTTATAGTATACAAGTAAATATGCTAGGATTGTGATTACAAATTTTGTGAAAATATGTATATGCTTAATCTGAACGGGCCGGACTGGGCCTGGGCCTCAATATTATAAATTTGACCGGGCCTGGTCCGGGCCTGGGCTTGGTGCTCACTGCTCATGGGCCTGGGCCGGGCTGGGCTGGGGGTTGGTGGCCCCGTGACGAACACTGCTTCCAACTCTATAACCCAACCCATCCAATCCTAGCCGGACACGAATGCACAACGTTTGCATATACTTGCACTGCGATGCAAACTAGTTCCGCATCCGCTAGCGTTTAAATTATTACGCAATGGGCGGTTGCTGCTACTTACCGTAATGATTTTGGTCCAATGACGTCACGAAATAGCCTCGTGTCTATTAAATGTCGACAAATGGCCACCGGCCATAGTGCAGTACAAAGCGACATCGAGTAAAGTGATTTCACTGGGGCAGCCATCTGCATATGCTTAATGCTAAGTGGATGAAGGTTCAGCTTGATCAGCGAAATGGCGGTACGATGTTGGCTGCTGTTTTCAGGCTGTAATGCAGGAATCAAAGAGACATGAAAAAGAACCATGAGAGGGATTTGAGGTTATGATCGGGTATTTGAATTTATTGTATTCTTATTTATTGAAACCATCACCAACAATTGCCATAAACGTAGGTTTAAGTATATACAAACAATTAAAGGTAAGATGTAAAAGCAGAATTATAGTAAAAATACGACACTAAAGGGAGGCATGTATGTGATGGCGTTGTTTCTTGAAGTGTTAAAATAACCCACAGAAAGAGTACCATTTGGTCTGGAAAGCATCTTAGACAAAACACCTTCACTTTTCGAAAATATGCCTATTCCCATCAGCCTAAACAGCAACACGGCCGAATTTCTCGAATTGACCAGACAGAGGCAGGTACCAGCACGAGTCGAGGCGCCGTCGTCGATCTGATTATTCTTGCTTTGCCAGAGTGGTATAAATTTCAGCAGGAACGCTTATCAACTGAGCTACGAAGTGGACATCGTCCATTTGCCCATTTATTGTACGGTTTATAGACCTTTCATGATAATAACAAACCAGTCATGAGTTAAATTAATTGCCCTTGAATGATATCACTAAAATAACACACCGGCCCGCTGCACTGTGCTCAAATGCAATGGCTATGCAATTAATTATGCCGATAGAACTGGAGATTATGGCGGCGCAACAAAACAATACCTTACTGCTATTCTGGTTGGAGTGCACTTGGTCATCTCACGCGAGTTTTTGATAGTTTCTGCAAAATTAAGAGATATAAGAAGTCGCAATATAAATAGAGCGCATAATATTGCCAATCCATGCATGTCATATATACTTAGTGCTAGGAGTCGTCACGTCGTGTGCTCTGCCAGAAACGATTTCCTTCCACTCGATCCGCTCTGCTAATCGTTCTAAGCCTCCGATGGCTCATTATCTGTTGTTCGGCACTGACTGTGGGTGGAGCTACATTTCATACCTACCCGTAATAGCAGCACAGGTGGAGTCAGTCAACCTCGCGTGCAGCTGTGGCTGCATGCGGGGTTGACCTCGCATGTGCCTGTGGCTGGGGGCGGAGCTGAGCTGGGGGAATTAGCGGCTAATATTAAGTCCCTTATTAGTAAGGAGGGGAATGAGGGGACTGATTTGTACAGCGTTTGCGGCGATTCAGCGCCCACCTGCGCAGTGAGAGGGGCTGGGGCACTTGTACCACGTGTATATAGCTACTGAGTTATGGCTCAATTTGTGGGGTATATTGTATGCACTATAGGCACATGCTCATATAAAGTAATTATGCTGGCAATTAGGGCATTCACTGACTGCCAAATTTGTAATTCATGGTTATGAACCTGCTATTGCAGTCAAATAGTAGAGCATTTCAAGGATCTAAGAGCCATATGCGTTTTGTATTCATTATGAGCTAAAGCAGTGGCGGTGTATTTCGTGTGGGGGGGCGAGGGTAGTAAGTTGGCCACCCTAAAACAAAACAGCGAACTAAAACCCGTGTTTTTACCTCTCTGGTTTGATTCGAGTACCAGGCATGTCCTTTTTAACGCTGTGCAATAACCTGCGAGAAATTCAAAGCGACAACAACATTCTCTACCCCTGAATCGTCGCAAAGTAAAAGTACGGACAATTTAGATCGAAGGGCAAAATGGACAGCGAATTCATGGCGGGGTGTAAGGGCAACGTGGTCAGAGGGCAAGACAATGTGGTCAGAGGGCAAGCCAGTGGGCAAAGCAGGGTTGACAGGCTGGAGAGCAGAGAGGGCGTGGGGCAGGACAAGCGCAGGACAGCGCAAGAGTTAGGCAAATGTGACACTGTAACAGGGCAGGATGAAGGGCAAAGCAGAGTGGTCATGCGCCAGAATAGAAGTTGAGGCAGGATGGGACCGAATCCGATGTCTGTATGTCTGTATTCGCTGAAGTCCGTCCGCAAGTGGCTATTCTAGGCTCAATACATCTTCGCTAGAACAATACAGTACGGGCAATACAATGCAACATTCAAGTGGCATATACAAGTGGCATACCATGACTCAATAAACGCTAGGCCAGTCCTCACCGTACCAGCGTACCAACATCTAATCCTTACTAACGTCTGATGCCTACCGATGGCTGACCAGGTGGTAGCTGATGCCTACCGATGGCTGATCAGGCAGCGGCGGCGCCACCGGGGGGGGGGGGGGCAGGAGGGGCAGTCGCCTCCCCCCTCTTCTGTCGTCTGGCAGGAAAGGGGGTAAACATATATTTTTGCCCCTCCTATAATTTAAGGAGGCCCCTCCATGCTTCGAAGAGGTCCCATCTCGCAGGCCCTATCGCGGAGGTCACAGGTGCCCCTGGAAGCCAGAGGGGTCCTATGGAGGTCAGAGGGGGCCTTTGAAGGCCAGAGGAGGTCATCTGGAAGTCAGAGGGGAGGTCAGAGGTATGCCCTAGGGGTCGTAGGGGATCCTTTGGAGTTCAGAAAGGCCACCGAAAGCCAGATGGGGCCCTCTGGAAGCCAGAGAGGCCCTCTGGAGATCAAAGGTCAGGAGTCCTCTGCGCAGTGACAGCTCGGTAAGGGCGTAGGCAAGGGGGAGGGGGGCAAGGGGGCCATGTCTCCCCTGGAGGCCCGGAGGGTCCCTCTGGCGACCGAGCGAGGGCCCCAAGGGGCTCGAATGCCTCAGTGTTTTGGATGGTGTCAGGCGCCCGCGAAACGCCTTTCGTCGCATAAAAGAACGCCCACGGACCTAACACAAATCGTAACACGAATAAATAACAGAACTTGCTTGTATGTTAACCCGCGAGTTACTGGAGTATATCTAGTTCATAGCGCGACTTACTGGAGGGGGGGTCACCCCCCCCCCCCAAAGGATCTCCGGAACTACTGGACCGATTGTAAAAATGCAAACGGAATTCGATAGCCCTGGAAAATGTATCGAGGGAAACATAATATTGTTTACCTCGGGGTCACCAGTGACGTCACAGGTCAGGTCAAGTACAAAAGCTTTGACCATGTCAAAAGGTCTCGATGGATGAAATTGTCGCGCAAAATTGCGATGTTAAATGCATAAGCAGTCTATAAATCGGTATGATTCACGTGTCTGACACTTCTAAGTACCATTCTAAGCTGTTTATGACCTTGGGTCAGTTCAAGGTCATCCGAGGTCACGAGGTCAAACTGCAGATTACGGTCATTAGGCGTTGTAACACATGTTTATGGGTTTGTTTTTCGTCTAGAAGGCGAAAAATAACCTTAGAACATTGTTTGTTCCATATAAATAGAAGTAAAAAGCAAAAACGGAATGCATTTTTTATTCATAGTAATGCTTCGAGAGGTGGTCGATTTTTGTAATTTAACCCTCGCCCGGGTAGGGAAAAATCACTACGTGTTCGGGTATGGGGGTTGGTACGACCCCCCCCCCCCCTAGCGTTTCGCCCCTAATTGAGCTAGAGCTTCGATTCAAAGAAGAGCGTGTTGCTTGTGACGAGAGGAAGTCGCTGATACCCGATTTTAAGGTCTTGGTTCATTAGGTAACCTCTGAGGTCATGTCAATGACCCAAAACTCATCCAAATTGAAAATGCCTATCAATTTAATTGTATCGAGCTAGAATCGTGAATGATCATATTATAATGCTTAATAGGTGCCAAATTCGTAATCAGCGTCACAAAATGTCCTAAAAACTGCCAAATTCCAAAAACGTCATGTCAGGTCATCTGAGGTCAGTGACCTCGGTTGACCTGTGGATGTTTATAACCCCAATGGAACATATAATTATATAAAATGGATCCCAAATTTGAAATCAGCGTCACAAATTGTCCTAGAAACCGCCAGAAGCCCAAAAAAGTAATATGAGGTCATCGGAGGTCAATGACCTCAGTTGACCTCTGAAAAGGATAATCGAGGTCACAATCTCAGTGGAAACCACAACTGTCACCTGGAAACACCTTTGCATATGCTACTGAACAACACGCACTCGGAAACTGCACAAGTTACAAGCATCGATCTGCGGGAGGCCAGTTGTGCCTGACATGACCTTGAGAAACAGGTCATATGTCACGGGTCATGTGGGTTAGAAATTCAAATTTGTCAGATTCCGTGTCAAATTTTCCAACAGTAGGGTACTGAAAGTTGCATCTCAATCAGTTAAGAACTACGCGAGTTATTCCAGAAAATCCGAGGGGTGGCATCCACCCCCTACCCGCGCGAGGATTAAAGGTCATAAGTCAGTCATTTTTGAAGATATCTACTTCAAATTTGGTACACATATTCCTCGAACACGTCTCGATCACATATATTCTGGTTTTGGGATAATTCTGATTTTTTGAATATTTTGAGGAAATTATTTTTATTTTATTTTATTTGGATTTCTCAAAAATTGTAATTAAAAAAACTCAAAGATCCGAGATTGCAGTTTGATGGCTCGGTCTATTGTCAGTAATTTTATTTTAAGACAATTCCATTTATCTCCAAACATTGTACCTTTGACAGCGTTTTCCGCAAACCATTATTTTTTCAACAAAAACCGAAGAACATGACGTCACTCTGACGTCATTGCCGGTTGACTTATCATAATATCATCTTTTTCCTTTGGCCAACATGTGTAGAAATGGTGTGAGAGAAGGTACTGCGAGATTGGTGGCGATACTGGTGTTGGTTTAGGAGTTATTGCAAAATTATGGGAGGGGGGAAAAATACCCCCCAGTAAGTCGCTGGTTAGAGGCATGTATATATAAATACGTCCAATGGGGTCCAGACAATGTAGAGAGGGCCCTCTACCAGTTTTTAAAGGGCCCTGCCGATCTTCCGATGGCCCCCTGCCGGCATTTAGGGGGCCCCTATCGGTTGTAGAGGGCCCTCTGCCAGTATTTATAGGGCCCTGCCGATCTGTAGAGGGTCCCTGCCGATCTGGAGAGGACCCTCTGCGGGCCTTTAGAGGGCCCTGCCGATCTGTAGATCGATCTGCCAATCTGTATAGGGCCTCTGCCGACATTTAGAGGGACCTGCCGACCTGTAGAGGGCCCTGGCGGTATTTCGAGAATCGAGGGCCCTTTCAGCCTTTGAGGACCCTTTCGGCTTCTAGAGGGCCCTGTCGACTTTTAGAGGGCCTTGCCGGCCTTTAGAGGGCCCTGCCGATCTGTAGATGGGCCTGACAATCTTCAGAGGGCCTCTTCCCGCATTTAGAGGGCCCTGTCGACCTGTAGAGACCCCTATTCCAGCCTTTAGAGGCCTTGTCGATCTGCGGAGTGCCACAGCCAATCTATAGAGGGCTCTCTGCCGGCCTTTTGATGTCCCAGTCGGCTTTTAGAGGGCCCTGGTTGCCTTTAGAGGCCCCTTCCAGCCTTTAGAGGGCCCTGTCGGCCTTTAGAGGGCCCTGCCGATCTGTAGATCGCCCTGCCAATCTGCGGAGGGACTATGCCGGTATTTAGAGGGCCCTGCCGACCAGTAGAAGGCCCTCTTCCAGCCTTTAGGAGCCCTGTCAATCTGTAGTGTCCCAGCCAATCTGTAGAGGGCCCTCTGCTGGCATTAAGAGGGCCCTGCCGATCTGCAGATGGCCATCTGCCGGCCTTTAGAGGCCCCTGCCGATCTGCAGAGGGCCCTCTGATGGCCTTAAGAGGGCCCTGTCGATCTGTAGAGGGCCCTCTGTCGGCCTTAAGAGAGCCCTGCCGATATGCAGATGGCCATCTGCCGGCCTTTAGAGGGTCCTGTGGTGGTAGAGGTGGTCTGCCGGTCGACCGCCGGTGAGGCTCTTGAAGGAAGATCAGTAAAAGTTCTCATTGTTTTTCAGTGTATGCTAGTAACGTCTGAGAGGAGTACAATGCTTTGTCAATGTACGAGTATTAACCCGGCATTGGTTGGGGTCTCAGCCGAACGCCATTGGCTGTGTTGGCGTTTTTCGCCCCTCCCCCTTGGTTATCTTCCGAACCAATAACCGCAGCGTCGACCTGCAGAGGTGGCCAAATATCTCGTCTGGAAACACATCCGGACAAAAACGTTGGCCCGTACTTTCTTGAGCGACACCCCAGTGGAAATATTCATCCTTCTACAATTTTGAATTAGAAGCGCCTTGACGAGACAAACACAATGGCGTAAAAAAATGAATGCCTTATCTTCATTAGGTGAAAAGTTATTTGCGTAAAACTGTTTTGCCAAAAAAGGTGTTTTTACATTTGATGACCTCTGGAGCCTACAATATTGACCTGATCTAAAATTTGAGGGCACAGATGGAATTTAATATTTCAAGAGCTTTCGATCGTTTTTCTCGTTTGTTCCTAGCTATCATAGTTCCTGAGATATTTGGGGGTTTCTGGAGCGAAGTCCTAAAACTGTAAAATCTGACCTTTGATGACCTCTGGTAACCTCAATATTGACCTGACCTAAAAAAAGACAGATATACCTTCCATAGAGATTGTCTCGAGCTATCTAACACCGTTTTCCACTGGTCGCTACGTTGCGTGGTTTTCGAGATATTAGGGGGGCGGAATCCGCCCCCCCCCCCCTACCGCCAGGACGTGTAATTATCAGAGGCCCTCCAGGGTGCGTGTTAAGATATGACTCTATTGTGTTGTAGAAACCCCTCGTATCACAATGTGGTGTATTTTTTTCAAGAAAATTTATAAGCAAACGATATCCAAAGCTTTCTGTAAATCAAGATATAAGGAGCATGTTGTTTCGTCATTTTGTAGAGATTTTGTAACTTCATCGTACATGTGCACAATCGGCATGTACGTTCTGTGTTGATTCCTCAATCCGAATTGAAGAAGATTCAGGATATTATTTTGATTAACCCGCGCCACGCTGGAGGTGGCAGAATCTGCCCCCCCCCCCCTTGATTTTCTCATTAACTCGAAAACAATGATAGATATCGACGTTAACCTTGCAGTACCTTATGCAGCATCCATTGTACGTCTTATTATAACATTTCAATGAAAATGGTGGAGTACTTTGGTAGATAATGATGTTTTAATCACGTCATGTCATTTTTGGTGGAAAACAAATAAATGTTTGAAAAATCGTAGACAAACGAGTTTTGAAGCAAATTGCAAATACAAAACGCCGAAAGAAAGGAAATAACATTATATTGAAAATAACTATCGCGGATTTTCGAAAATTTGAGTTTTTGACTCTCAAAAATAAAATATATTGTTTCGTTGTCGAAAGTTATTTGTCACAACATACAACATACTGTACTGTTTTAATTATGTCGGTCCCCCTAGGCTACGAGGGCTCCTCTGATACCATTCCCCCCCTCCCTTGGGACAAATCCTGCCTACGCCCCTGGTCCCCTGTAGGCCAGAGGGGGTCCTATGGAGGTCAGAGGTGCCCCTGAAGTCCAGAAGCGGCCCTCTGGAAGCCAGAGGGGAGGTGAGAGGAGCCCTATGGAGGTCAAAGCCCCCTTTTCAAATGGAGGCCCTCTCTCAAATGGAGGCCCCTATGTTTCGACTTTCCCCCTGACAAAAATGCGTGGCGCCGCCCCTGTGATCAGGTGGTGGCTGATGCCTACCGATGGCCGATCAGGTGGTGGCTGATGCCTACCGATGGCCGATCAGGTGGTGGCTGATGCCTACCGATGGCCGATCAGGTGGTGGCTGATGCCTACCGATGGCCGATCAGGTGGTGGCTGATGCCTTACTGTCTGCAGGTCAGACAGTGAGGTAAGACATGCAGAACAAAGAACACTGCATGAGGTATTATCACACAGGATCAAATGGGGTAATCAGGATCACTATCATTCCTAAATTCGCTCGTGAGCTCCACTCCGCCATCGCCTCTCCTTCACTAGACGCGTCAGTGGGACGGCAGTGATCCCCTCACCGCTGTCAATCACTTCCTATCGGCAGTGACGTGGTGCAGGCGTAACGAGATGTTTGGCCTCCAGATTTATCACTCGGACTCACTCTCGGGGTATTTTCGGCCTGTCCGCTTCGCTCTTCTCTCCGCGGAAATGGGAGAAAAACTGACTGAAACTACTTGTTGACATGAATTTGCTAAAAACGACACATAAAACATATTATATTATGCAAAGTTTCCGATTACCACAGGATCGGGTACTTCCTATCGTAAATACCTCTTTGTGTTGTTTTAATTGTGTGTGTTTAAAAGTAATGTTATCTTGTACACAGTTGTGGTCTATTTTTTCGTCAATGCGTTCTCTGTCAGGATATTTCGGAGACACGCCCGGCAAAATAACAGATTGAGGACGTGGTGTCTGCACAACGCTCGTCCGTCTCACACAATGGTGTTTCAGAGATATTCTCAAGAGGCCCGCTGTTTCTAGCAGCGCGGTCAGTTAAGGAAGTGACTGGTGTAATATTGATGACATAAGATGGCAAGCAAGACAAGAAAAGAAAACTGCTGGCGTCAATTATCTGTAGGTTCTGCGCTACTTTCGACCGTAGAGGACGGCATTGTTATCTTGTTTTTCTTGGCAATCAACAATAATCTGTAACTCTATTTGCTGCAGAGTATTCCAGACCTATGTATGAGTCTTTTCACCAGGAGTATTCCAGACCTATGTATGAGTCTTTGCACCAGGAGTATTCCAGACCTATGTATGAGTCTTTGCACCAGGAGTATTCCAGACCTATGTATGAGTCTTTTCACCAGGAGTATTCCAGACCTATGTATGAGTCTTTTCACCAGGAGTATTCCAGACCTATGTATGAGTCTTTGCACCAGGAGTATTCCAGACCTATGTATGAGTCTTTGCACCAGGAGTATTCCAGACCTATGTATGAGTCTTTGCACCAGGAGTATTCCAGACCTATGTATGAGTCTTTTCACCAGGAGTATTCCAGACCTATGTATGAGTCTTTGCACCAGGAGTATTCCAGACCTATGTATGAGTCTTTGCACCAGTAGTATTCCAGACCTATGTATGAGTCTTTGCACCAGGAGTATTCCAGACCTATGTATGAGTCTTTGCACCAGGAGTATTCCAGACCTATGTATGAGTCTTTGCACCAGGAGTATTCCAGACCTATGTATGAGTCTTTTCACCAGGAGTATTCCAGACCTATGTATGAGTCTTTTCACCAGCTTCGGTGAAAGTTGCGGTGATTCTTGTGGGATGTGCTCCCTGTGTACGGTCTACTTAATTCAAACTATTTTTGTCCCTAATACCTAATTCAATGAGATAAGGATAGCAAATTTCCTTTTTGCTCCATCAACATAATATTTTGACCCTATAACATTTTGGAGAAAAATAGCTTCACCATCTATTCCTTTGGCTATGCCATGATTATATGAGCAAACTCGAGATCAAATAACGTCAACGATCATCAGTACGTTTTTAGAAATGTATAAACATATACACGTTCGTTTATTGAACACCAGGAACCACCCGCTGACAACACCAGCCAATCAGCACAGAAGACATCTTCAACACATGGCGTCCAGTCAGTCCCGACGCTAAGCACGTGCCAAATCTCCTGATCTCTGGCAGCCTCCGTACCCTCCCCCCCCCCCCCCCCCCAGCCGCGGGGGGGGGGAGCCCAGGTGGCACGCCACACTCGCGGCGTGGGGCGGCCCCGTGCCGCGAATCGAGCCACCACACGCCTCGCCTCGACGCCACGTGTCGGTCTCGAACCACGCGCAGCTCGGCGAGACATCCCCCCTCCCCTTCCCGCTTGGATGTCGGCGACGCCGCTACCAGCGGGGACGCATTTGAACACATGTATCATTACTTGTATTCGCATTGGAATAACGAACGTTGTTTTAGTATTTGCGTTATAACAGGACCCGAGTCGCTCCAAGTCAAACCATTTTCCAGACCAGTGACCAGTTTCGTCAGAGAGGCTGCTTGTTTTATCTGGCTTTGCTCTGATGGTCTGCACTCGATTTGGAGAAGCTAGGCAGGATTCCAACGTAGGGTGTTACAAAGCCATACACAGAAGCGTTCGATTGTTTTGTCAAATTCGTCGGTTATCTGGATTCTTTGGGTACGCTTAGACTTGAGAGGGACTGTATTTTATTTTAGTTTGTCCTAAAGCGAGGTTTCATCAGCCCGACGTCATACAAATATCACAATTATTACCAAGCAGATCCGGAGCAGCCATCAAATGGGGTTGGGATCGGACAAGCTAAAAAAAACTACAAAATGTTAGCAGCTTTACGGATTTACTTGCCCTATACGTCAGGATTACGGATTTACTTGCCCTATACGTCAGGATTTGATCACACGTGCCTTGTTAAGACGTGCTTCGCTTGCCTTAAATATTTAAATGGCCATACTGTAACCGATTTCAGACGTTTTAGGTGATGGCATAGCCGGAATGGCCCTCCTTTGCATGTAAGCAGTAACCAACAAACACAACTAGTTTTACGGCTATTAACATGTATTCAATATTAACTGGAACGCATTAGAGTTGCAATATTAAGTCACGCCATTTGTATGACACCAGGCCAGAGCAGGAATATTTGTCAAACCTCCAAAAGTATTGGGTTAACATTACTATAGTGGGAACCATGGTGGGAAAATCTTACCATGGTGTTCAACGTCCGAGTGATATCGATCAAAAATTGTGATCACAAACTAAACAACAAGGTGGCCAACTGTGATCAACAACAAAAATTGTGATCAACAAGGTGACCAACAGAACTTCACCTTTGACAGATAGTCGGCGAAACTCTTAATCTTGGTCAAGACCTTTACACCCACTACTCGTATGTGCCTTATCCATTTTCAGTCGGGTGGTGAAGGTGGGGTTGGGGTGCCGTCATCGAAACAGACACTCAAAACAAACCGGAAATCTTGGCGTGTTACGTACAGTAACATTTTTGAGAAGAAGAAAAAAACGCGCTCGTGCGTCGTGAACTGTATTCCTAACAACCATGACGTCGTGAACTGTATTCCTAACAACCATGACCTTCCGCTTGGCACTGAGCAGAATAGCCCCAGGTGAAGACAAAAGTGAACTACAAATCCGTACAGGAAAAGGACAAAAACGGCTGAGACATTCCATTTTGATCTTGAGTGACCTCAGCTTAGAGTTTAAGCAGCTATGTTTGCACTAGAGTCAAGAAACGGAGCTTTATGTTCGTTTTCATCATGATAACTTATTTTCAACATACGTACAATGCTTCCGGGTGATCTGATGCAGGGAAATGAGTGTTGGTTGGCAGTTGATAAAAACTGTCAAGGTTTTGGATCCGCTGAACTTTACAAGGACATTCCCACCTTTCTGAAAATTGTCGCCCGTCACCCCATCCACCACCATCAAAGTGTTGGGAGCCCTCCTCGACCAGCGCCTCAACTGGGATCCTCATGTATCCATGGTGGTACGGAGGTGCAATGCCATCACCGCATCTCTGTATGAAATCCCCCATCACCTCACTCCTGACGTGCTTAAACTCCTCGTCCAAGCACACGTTTTCCATCATATCCTTTACTGCCTGTCCGCCTGGGGCGGGGCTGCCCAGTGCCGTCTGCATCGCGTTCAGAGGTGCTTGAACTTTGCCGCTCGGCTCGTCACCGGCGTGCGACGTAGTGACCAAATTTCGCCAGCTCTCGCGTCTCTCGGTTGGGAGAGAGTAGAGGCACTGGTCGCCCGACACGACTGTACCAACGTGCACAAAGCCCTGACATGTCGACAATGTCCTAAGGCGCTGCGTAACATGTTCACCAAGCGGTCTGACGAATCGACCAGAAGCAAAAGGGCTGCCGACGCCGGAGATCTTCACCTTCCGGAATGTAGAATGGCTCAGACCCAGAAGGGTGTCTCGTACCGAGCAGCCGGCACGTGGAATGCGCTGCCACCAGCCGTGAAAGCCGCTCCATCCAGGCGCGCGTTTGTAGCCGCATTGGCAAGAACCGAGTGCGTGACGTGAGCGAGTGCCACCAAATAGTCCATCTATTTTCATCAGTGCCTATGCAAACTGTTTTTAGTTGTGTCGTGTACTGTAAATGTTTTTACCACATGTACAGGAATCATAATAGCCACGTTCTGGATGGTTCCTAAATAAAATAAATGAATGTCCCTTTAACGGCTGCATGTTACTACACTATTGGTCTCGTTATTCACACAGCTCTTATGCAGACTTACCACAAAGGTCAACTGATAAATACACAAACTCGACCACTGAGGAAAACTATGCGTTGGCTATTCAAGCTAAACAAATGTTCCATACTCTGGTTCATGAGTTTTAATTGTTTCAAACGTTATTCTGAGCATTATTATTAGAAAAAGTATAATGAAGTGTAACCTCATGCTCATATTAGTACCAAATAACAAAATAAAATCCAAAATATATTTTCGGCTATGAGCCTTCTTCAGTGGATAATGGCATGATGAACAAGAGAGAACAATTACATATACGAAACGAGGAAACTCGCGCGATAATTTAGCACACACTCCGCAAACAACAGCGTCTTGCACACACCGCAGCTAACACTAAACATCTACACCACAAGCACGCACAACATATATACTAACATATTACTACTAGTCAGTCAGCCCAACAACGCAACCGTTACATCACTCGAGAAAAAAAAATGGTTGGGCTCGCCGTAACGTCCTGCACACTCAGTAACATACAAACATGTGTTTATACATACATATATAACACAACAATAATATTCCTAAAAGTGAGTATGCCATCGCATTCATTTAACATGATCACAATAGTTTGGTAATGAAAAATATTTGACATCCGCGAGATCAGAGGCCTATTTCACAAATAAGTTAGTGATTACACATGTTTGCGATCACAAACGCAAGAAAATATTGCAAACCTCACAAAAAGACATTTCACAGACATTCACCACCTCTGAATTACCGATTGTAAAGAAAATTGTAAACACAAATGCTAGTACAGCAGAAACCTTGAAATCAAGAACGTTTGCATTAAACTTGATGCTAATGACAAATAATATGATTGTTAACAAATTAATTTCACAAATATTTACATTGTAGTTTATTTTTTAATTCAATATAAAATTAGTTATAGGGAGAATTATCTTGTAATTAACATTTCATCGGAATGCAAACTCTGATCGTAAAAATACATCTTGGTAAGCAATTAGAGTAAACAGAATTTGGCCATTCACCGGGTGGCGGAGCATAACAACAGAACTACTCTTAAAAGAAAGCTCGTTGAATTTCTCGACCATTTTTTCACCTAACCTAGCCGATTTCTTACTTCGTAAAGGATGAAGGTTCACTGTACATAGCACAAGACATCGTTGGCCGCTGCAATTCTATCGCCATGCGGTTTATCCGCGCGGAGGCGCCCCTCACAGCGCAATCGGTAAGGTGACTGTGACTGGACTTTAAAGCTGTGACTGGACTTTAAAGCTGGAGATCCCTGTTCGAATCTCTCGGGAAATAACTTGTTTTGGGCAGCTATACCTATGTATAACTAAACCATTACCCTAAAAACCTCGGCAACGTAACAACCTCACCAAGAAAATAACCTGAACAGTCAAACAATGAAGTTGTGCAACGATCAAACAATGTATCAATGCAGTTTCTGAAATTCAGAACCCCTGACCCACTGGAATTACAAGTTTGTAATTGCAAACATTTCCTCACTTCCGTCAACCTGTGAGAAATAGAACATGTGCAATTGCAAACATTTTTACAAACAATATCTTTGTAAACTAGTTTGTAAATAGTAAATTGAGATTTACTGTCCTGGGGTTTTGTGAAATCCAAACTACAAACATGTGTAAAAATTATTTGTAATAACAAATAAATTCTTTGTAATTACAAACTTTTTTGCTTTGTGAAATTGGCGTCTGGTGGTAGACCGAATGTATGCGCACGCAAAAAAGTCATGCAGAAGAAAGCAAGCGAAAGTTTAGAGTTCTGAATATGGTACTGGCTTAATCAGTGTCCATGAGGATGACATGATGTTTAGTACTGGTTTGTGATTCCGAATTTCTATTGATTCCGCAATTTTGAGATCTGCCATGTCTTTGCAAATCTGAAGTATCGAAATAGTGAGTGTGTTTTGATCAATTTTGATGTTTGGGTGGCACTTCATGAAGTGTTCTCCTAAAGGGGTGTTGTTAGTCTTGTTTTTTGCGTCTCTTAGGTGTTCGTTGAAGCGTAGTCTTACACTTCGCTTACTTTCTCCTATGTATGAGGTTTTGCGTGTACACAGGTTACATGTAATCATATATACTGCGTTTTTGGAATGACATTTTTCTTTAAGCCTGACATACAGCAATTTCATTTTTTGTTGCCTGCTGGACACGGTGGTTTTTATAGTGCTGAGCTTGTGAGTTTGTCTGTGAGAGTTTGGCCACTCTGCCATGCTATCCGCACTGGCAGCTTTGAGGTTTTAGCCATGGAATCAATTTTTCTCGAAAGCTTTTTGTTTGGGAGCATGGCTGTTTGGGAGCATGGCAGCTCTGTCTAGGGTTATGTGTTTTGACTAAGAATTTTGTCTTTTTTATTATTTTAGCAGGGTATCCATTTGACAAGAAAAGCGATTCAATTTTTTGCATGCCACGATTTTGGGCTGGGATGGAGCTACCGAGTCGCTTCGCTCTCAGCAGTTGTGCGTATAGCACCGATCTTTTAGTTTGCATTGGATGGGCGGACGTATATGGAAGGATGATAGGCGAGGCCATGGGTTTGATGTAGAGCTCTGTGGTTAGACTACCGTTTTCTTCTAGTTTTATCAGGGTGTCAAGGAATGGTATTTTTTATCAGAATGGTCACTACGTTCAATGAAGAATTTCAGTGAAGGATGGAAGTTGTTCAAGAAGTCAAAAAATGTGTCTAGTGTATCGGATCCGTGTGTCCAGATGCCAAAAATGTCATCGATGTATCTCAATGTATAGCTGGTTGGAGATCAGCAGAAGTAGGCATCATGCTTTCTATCGCATCCTTGAAAATGATGGCTAGTGGAGGGGCCATGCGACTTCCCATAGCGATACCCTGGTTTTGTTTATAAAAGCGTTGTCCGAACCTGACATAATTGTTGCTTAAGCAGTGAGAGAGCAAGCTTTCGATGGTATCTAAGTCAAGGCCTAAGAGATCTATCCTCTCTTTGTTTTTAGCAATGAGCTTCATAGTGGATTCAATGGCTTCTTTAATGGGAATATTACCATAGAGATTAGCCACGTCTACTGTAAAGAGAATCGAGTCCCCCGAAACCCCACTCGGGAAAGCCTGGCTAAGGCGGCCTAGGAAGTCATATGTGTTTTTGAGGTGTGACGGAACAAAGCTGAGGAGTTGGGATATCATTCTTTCTAAGAACCACGTCAGTTTGTCTAAGGGATCCCCACATGCAGAGACTATGGGCCTCAGAGGTATATCCGGTTTATGACTTTTTGGTAGTCCACACAGTTCTGCTGTTACAGAAGAAGTTGGTTTGATGGCATTCACGATCTTATCAGGTATTTTGCCTCCTAGTGTTTGTGAGATGATCTTTTTGGTGGCGGCTTCAAGACGAGGAGTAGGATTTTAGATATGTGCTCATACTGTGATGTGATCGTCTTTGCTTTTTTAATATATGTCTCTCGAGGCATGATGACAAACCCTTTGCATTTGTCTGAATGTTTTATGATCACCTCGGGGTCAGCACGTATATATTTTATCAGCACGTATATTTTTATTTATTATTTAATTTGTTTGGTTAGTACTACGATGATTTTGGAAGCAGCTTATTATGTTACGTTTGAGTGATCTAAGTGACCGTTCTGTTGTAGTGTCGGAATGTGGAGCCATTCTGGTGTCAGTATCACTGAACCTGTGTGTCATATTGAGTGGTTTAACGGTGGGAGCTGATTGGTCTTGTGTACTGATCTGTGTGCTGGTGTTGGTAGTGCTGGCATTTGCATGTGCTGGCTATGTGCATTTTCCAGCGAAGAGCAAAAGCAACGGGGGGGGGGGACAGGAGGAGCAGCCCCCCCCCCCCCCCCCCCCTGTCGTCGGGCAGGGAGGGGGCAAACATATATTTTTGCCACCCCCCTGCCATTTAAGGAGGCCCCTCCATGCTTCAAAGAGGCCACATCTCTCAAGCCCCATTGCGGAGGTCACAAGGGCCCCTGGAAGCCAGAGGGGATCCAATGGAGGTCAGAGGGGGACTCTGAAGGTCAGAGGAGGCCATCTGGAAGCCAGAGAGGAGGTCAGGGGGGACCTATGGAGGTCAGAGGTGGGCCCCTGGAGGCCAGAGGAGGGGGTCCTTTGGAGGCCAGAAAGGTCCCTGAAGGCCAGAGGGTCCCTATGGAGGACAGAGGTGCCCCTGAAGTCCAGAAGCGGCCCTCTGGAAGCCAGATGGGAGGTGAGAGGAGCCCTATGAAGGTCAAAGGCCCCTTCTCAAATAGAGGCCCCTAAATTTCGACTTGCCCTCCTGACAAAAATCCGTGGCGCCGCCCCTGCACCAGAGGTCACGAGTCATTTCATCAGAATCCACACACAAAACTGGGCCTGGGATGATGTTCCTCACTTTTTTGTATTTAGTCCGAATGTTTTGTATGGATGGATTTCCGAGGTCAGGAACCACGCTAAGCAGAGTTTGTTGTGCAGGTCCTGACCTCACCACCCGATCGCGCAATTCCTGTTGGCCGGCAGAATTTAGAGACGAAAGTTGTACGTGCCCGACATACCTGGACACGGTCCACCCCGCTCACTGACGTCACCTGACCTTGAGTGCGACCGCTGCCACCGGCCGCAGGCCATCCCAGTCAGGAGCAAACAGCGAGCGCCGAAGCGACTCGAACCCGGGCTGCTACTACCGGGATAGGTCAGAAGCCCAGCGCTCTCCCACCAAGCTACAGGGGCGGGCAAAATTTGTTGTCACTTCAATGTCATTCAGAACATGCATGGGTTTCTAGGAATTGGATCATTTGTGGTGAGTTATTCGCTGAACGGCTAAGTCATGCAAGGTGACCTCACGAAAATGCCGGAGGCTATAACTCGGCAGCCGTAACTACAATCGAGCTGAAGCTTGCACAACGCGATTTAGCGCCCCAGATAACCCCTATCTGGGGCGCTGTATCGTCGCCGGGGACTTATATCGAAATCGGAGATGTAGGGTGTTAATTTTGGGGTTTCGCTTGTCGATCTGTCCTGGAATGCCCCAAATACCTAACTGGTTCTACCGATTTGTGGCAGATTATCAGTTCCCTCTGGCTAATACCATTTCTGGTTAACATTTGACAGAACATTTAAGTCCAAGTTCGCGTTTGCCTTTCTGCAACATGACAACTGTCCAAAAGCATGCGATCAGAGCGCAGGCCCCGGGAACGATCCCCCGGACCGTCACATGCCCCAGGCGCTCCGCCCGCCCGGGGCTGCCTCCCAATGGCAGGCCGCCCCGTGTCGCGCTCACCTGCCTCCCCCCAGCGCCCCCTCCCCCTGGGCGCTGCACATGCGCCCAGCGCAGCCGGCGCGCATGCGCAGTCGAGCGCTGGCCAGCTGGCAGCGTCGTGTTACACGTGGGGCGTGCAGTCGCCGGCGCTCGCTCAGTCGCCCCGTACCCACGCTCCGCTCCGCCGCAGCGACCGCCGCCTCCGCACCGTCCGCGCGTCCCTTCTAGCCGTGCTCGTGAACTGAAGATGATGCTGATGCCTGGATCCAGCCCCTACTCTCTGCCGTCCGCTCTTGCGGCGACGGGCAGCCCCTCGCTGGCGGACTCGCCCGGCATATCGCAAAAGGACACCACCTTCACGAAGATCTTCGTCGGCGGACTGCCATACCACACAACCGACAAGTCACTGAGGGAGCACTTCGAGGTCTACGGAGAGATCGAAGAAGCGGTCGTGATCACAGATCGGCAATCTGGCAAGAGCCGAGGATACGGATTCGTAAGTGCCCCTCGCGCGCGCTCGCGCCGGTGCTTTGTGCGTGCTTGTCTGTGTGTCTGTCTGTCTGTCGGGCGGGCGGTGGGTTTCAGGTTTCAACAGCTGGAGGCGACGCCGATGCGACGAGACCGCGACTTTTTACGGGGTCGCTGTGGCTCGTTCCGCAGTTATTGTGACATCGCTGTTGTCCCTTGCCCTTTACCCTGTAACCCCAAACCGTCGTTAGTGTCATTGCTAACCCATGGGCGACCCTTGTGACGACATTTCGACCTTTGTTAGACATTCTCTCTGTATCGTCGCCGGGGACAGCGTCTCTTTCCTGTACCTTACCCAACGCTGTTCCTCGTAGTCCAGGCTCCAGGACCGATAAGATAGCAACTCCGGGGCTGGGGTGCGAGGTTTACCCCCGCTCCTCGCCCCCCCCCCCCCCCCTCCTCGCGCCCGCTCCCCCTCCCCGCTCGAGGCTCGCTTGCGACTCGCGTCTCGGGTGGTACGATACCGGCCTCTGTTTGCGAGTTGTCCCGTTCGCGCGCGCGGCCGCCGTATCTCCGGCCAGGTGCAGCTGGTCCCAGGGTACACGGACGCCGCAGGGCAGGCGGCGGCCGCTCGGCGCCACCCACCGGTCCCGCGCTGGGCTGGTCCGGTCCCGCGCTGGGCGCTGGGCTGGTCCGGTCCCCGCTGGGCTGGTCCGGTCCCCGCTGGGCTGGTCCGGTCCCGCGCTGGGCTGGTCCGGTCCCGCGCTGGGCGCTGGGCTGGTCCGGTCCCCGCTGGGCAGGTCCGGTCCCGCGCTGGGCGCTGGGCTGGTCCGGTCCCCTGCTGGGCTGGTCCCGTCCGGCGCTGGGCTGGTCCGGTCCCCCGCTGGGCTGGTCCCGTCCGGCGCTGGGCTGGTCCTGTCTCCCGCTGGGCTGGTCCCGTCCGGTGCTGGGCTGGTCCTGTCCCGCGCTGGGCGCGGACTGGTCCGGTCCCGCGCTGGGCTGGTCCCGTCCCGCGCTGGGCTGGTCCCGTCCGGCGCTGGGCTGGTCCTGTCCCCCGCTGGGCTGGTCCCGTCCGGCGCTGGGCTGGTCCGGTCCCCGCTGGGCGCTGGGCTGGTCCGGTCCCCGCTGGGCAGGTCCGGTCCCGCGCTGGGCGCTGGGCTGGTCCGATCCCCCGCTGGGCTGGTCCCGTCCGGCGCTGGGCTGGTCCCGTCCGGCGCTGGGCTGGTCCTGTCCCCCGCTGGGCTGGTCCCGTCCGGCGCTGGGCTGGTCCTGTCCCGCGCTGGGCGCGGGCTGGTCCGGTCCCGCGCTGGGCTGGTCCCGTCCGGCGCTGGGCTGGTTCTGTCCCGCGCTGGGCGCGGGCTGGTCTGGTCCCGCGCTGGGCTGGTCCGGTCCCGCACTGGGCGCTGGGCTGGTTCGGTCCCCGCTGGTCCTGAGGGTTGGCCCCGAGGCGGTCGAGGGCAGAGAGAGGAACTAACCTGGCCAGACCCTGTGGGACCCGGAGGGGATTTGGGGATCGGGTGGGAGTGTTTGGACACGGCAATGACTGACTTGAGTGGACAGGGATCCAGCAGGACACGGCGATGACAGACGGAGTGGTCAGGGGATCCAGCAAGGGGGCTTGAGGAACCATGGGGATGTGATACGGGTTAAGCTCAGGACAGGCAGGACAGGCCGCGACAGGCGTTCGTGCCAGACAACTAGTGGTGCGTTAATTGGGGAACGTTGTTGGATGTAGAGGTTGCTCAATTTTAGTTTGTTCTTCCCGAACAAGCCGTCCCGAACAAGGGCGGATCCATAATGGGTGGTTTAGGTCAGTTGGGGGGGGGGCAAATCCCAAAAAGTCTCACACAATTCTGAAACCCATCGGATTTCTCTTGCTTGTGCATCGATAACTGATTTAAAACTAACTTTCCTTCGTAAAAGTTACTTAGATTTTATATTATCTCAGGAAATGTCTAATTTGCTCCGCTTTCAGGTGGTGGTGGGGGGGGGGGCATGGCTCCGTGGCCCCCTCTGGATCCGCCCATGGTCCCGAATGGTTTGATCAAGATCAACAAGTGAAAATGACGCGGTCTTATTGTCTATTTTGTCTTAGTCAATTTGTTCTCTCTCAAACTAACCATTACTTTTCGCAATACTCTTTCCGACCTCGTCATCGGCATAAATGTAAATGCCAACTGCAGAAATAAGATGAATCTGTGAGTTTTCCTGAACTCTGAAATTGGAGTCAACATAAACATGTTGTCTTTCACAATCAGCTATGCTTAGTTTTCAGAGTGGAATATAGATCAGCAGTTTTAATACTAGGTATGACAATAATTACTTAAACTTCTGAAATAAGATGTAGTGATCGAGCAAAAAACTATTTTTATTACACATACACAAAGTAGCTCGGATGCCATTCAAGGACTTGAAGTGAATGAATCTTGATCTGAATACGCCTATTGTTTTCCCGTTTTTGTTGTCTTTTTACATTATTGTGTAGATGTAGACGTTCATTGCAGTGCTATTCTTGCGGTCGTAATTCGTAATAATTTAGAGAACAAAAGAAGAAAAATCATCAGGTGTATTCCGCCTATTGTCTATTTATATGCCTATTTCAAATTATAATTTGTGTGCAGTATTATGCGAGGGAAAAGCATATGTTTGTTTTTAATGATTTCGAGTAACATTATATGTACTAGGGAAGATTACCTACTGCTTGGTACCAGTAGGTATATATTTGCTTATGCTTTTCACTAAGCCCGACCCGACATTACTGATTACTCAGTTAGCAGTAAAACATTTTCCAAATTCTAAACTTCTCAACTTTTCAAAACTTCTAAATTTTAGCAAGTATATAAACTACGTCCACCGATAACTTCAACCATACCTAAGCTCTGGTTGCGCGGTGACGAAAATCTCATACAACTAGACAGGGAGAGTACGTTTCCGTCGCACCTCCACAAAAGCGGCACGTTTGTGACGCACCTCCTCAGCCTGTTCCGCCGTGCGGCTGCGCTACTGCACGTCTAACCCCGCTGCGTCACCTCGCAACTCTGTAAAAACGCCTCAGGCGGGCCGATGCTCCTCGATATGGCACGCGGGCGGCGGGGCCTGCGGGGCCGCCTGACTGCGGGTCCCAGCAGCTGTCTACCAGCTGCAGCGAGGACGCAGTCGCCCGTACCACAGCTGGCGGCACCCCGGGGTGTCGTGTACCCGCGGTACCACAGCTGGCGGCCGGGGTGTCGTGTACCGGTGGTACCACAGCTGGCGGCCGGGGTGTCGTGTACCGGTGGTACCACAGCTGCTGGCCGGGGTGTCGTGTACCCGCGGTACCACAGCTGGCGGCCGGGGTGTCGTGTACCCGCGGTACCACAGCTGTCGGCCGGGGTGTCGTGTACCGGTGGTACCACAGCTGGCGGCCGGGGTGTCGTGTACCGGTGGTACCACAGCTGGCGGCCGGGGTTTCGTGTACCGGTGGTACCACAGCTGGCGGCCAGGGTGTCGTGTATCGGTGGTACCACAGCTGGCGGCCGGGGTGTCTTGTACCGGTGGTACCACAGCTGGCGGCCGGGGTGTCGTGTACCGGTGGTACCACAGCTGGCGGCCGGGGTGTCGTGTACCGGTGGTACCACAGCTGGCGGCCGGGGTGTCGTGTACCGATGGTACCACAGCTGCTGGTCTGTGTACTGGCGGTACCGGTGGTACCACAGCTGCTGGTGTCGTGTACCGGTGGTACCACAGCTGCTGGTATGTGTACTGGCGGTACCACAGTTGCTGGTTTGTGTACCGGCGGTACCAACGGTTGCTGGTTTGTGTACCGGGGTCAGTCCCGCCGGTACCACAGCTGAAGGCGGTATGCGTACCGTCAGTACGGAGGCGGACCCAAGGGTGCATCGGGGCCCATGCAGCCACCAAAAACGATTGAAATCGGTCGGAAGTTGACACATCTTCTGATTGTAAGGAAAATCTTAGCAGCAACTACACTGAGATCAGTCAGTCTTTGGCTCACAAGAAAGCGAAATCCGATAGGCGTTCGGAGTTTTTTCATGCTTTTTTTTTGGGGGGGGGAATTTGGCTCTACAATCATTTGTATCCGTTCTGGATCTGCCAGTGCGCGCTACCGGTGGCACCGGCAACGACTCCTAACCGACGCCGTCTCCAGCTGTGGCGAGACTGTGGCGAGACTGTGGCGAGACTGGCAAACTGTGGCGGGTGTCGCAATCCAGCCGCGTCAGTGTCAAGTAATCACACTTTATTTTGGTGGAGGATGCATTAGGGTGTTGCTGGTGATAAGCAGCATGCCGCCTCTGCTGGTTATTTATTCAGAGAGATTTCAAGTAGTGGTGAATGGAGGAAAGGGGATGGAATTATTGATATTCTTAGGTGATGAAATTAACTGCGAAATTGCCTCAGTCTATCGGATGTGTTTATGCTATAGTTGGTTTACATGTAGCGTAGCGTGCAGCCAGGGGCGCAGCCAGACCTTCAGAGGGGGGGGGGGGGGGGCAAGCCCCTGGGAGAGGCCCCCACCACTAAAATAAATGCCCCTGGATATGAAAACCTACACGGATTTCGGCCACTTTATTTTGTGAGGCCCCCATTTTAACAATTTTTCCTAGTCTACTTTTGATGAGCTGGATTGGACCAGGACCCTCGGTAGGCATTGTACTGAGCGCATTACTAATTTTATTGTTACGTACAGGAGAGAAAACATATCTTAGCTGACAATAGGTGGGGGTCGGCTTTTGAGTGTGGGGGGCGGCGGAAATAACGAAAAAATGTACCCCATTTGTATACGTGTATTTAAGCCTTTGCAGCATTGTTATGTGGATTTTCATGTTATAGAAGGTAGGTACTTGTTAGTTAAAGGGATTATACGGGTTTCCGTCCTGAAAGTAAATGCACTCTTTTGCAGTTGTATGAGCTTTAAACACGTTTAAAACATAACGGGGACCTCAATGCTCATTTAGTCCATTATTTCAGAAATTATCACCGTTAAAACTTGGGCGTTTTTCGAGACTAGTATCGGATAACGAGTACTTGATCGGCACTACTGTCCACCACTTTTATCTTAAGATCAATTTTAGAGTTTTGAATTATCTGCAAGTCCTACACTGGATCACAAAATTATTATGCAATTCAAAACTGACGGGACTTTGTATTACTACACACTGTTCGTTGAGGTTTTGTGTTTTTGTGGTTTTCTTTTCTCTGGCCTTTAGCGTTGAGAATTTGGTGGTGGCGTATTAATTTTTTGGCATGAAAATTCATGAAAAGTATAGAATTGTATGGCAAAATAGGTAACTGCTGCTGTCGTTGGAACAAAACAAGTTTATTTTCTTTCAAATATTGCTTATTTTACCGGAAATATGCCATACGAGAGGTGTTTTTATTAGCATAAAAGAGATGACTGACTGCCTCCGCCGGTCCTGCAGAAAATACGCGGTGGCATCACCGCGCACTTTGGAATGTCCTTACGTGCAGAAGAGGTAATTTCCAGAAAAATGTGGCTACCGTGGGACTTCTACCACCTTTATAAGTACGTTTTACTATGTAACTCAATTATTCTGGGAAAAACCCGTATAATCCCTTTAACGCTGCGAAGCGGCGCGATTTTTTACGGGTTTGTGTTACAAACCAGAAATATAGGCGGTGGACCTTTTAGAGGATAAGAAGCTAAACATGCTATTCATTCAATTCAGCGCTACGACGAACCGATGACGATGACTATGGCTTCGTTATGACGATGACTACCGATGTGATGCCGCGAAGCGACGTGAACATTTTAATTTTAGGTCCTGGAAAACGAAATTGTGATATTGGAACCAGACCGTGAGTGGAGCAAGATAGGTCACCTCTTTTCCTGGTTGCGCATCTCGGCATGATGACAAATATTGAAATGAAGGTAGTTTTTCATATACTCATAGCCTCGGATTCCTTTTAGCCTTTAGCCTTTTCCTTTTATTTTAGCCATAGCCTTTGCATAGCCTCGGATAGTAAATCGCGATGACCGGTGGCAGTCGGCGCTCAATAGTACATATGATACTATAACTGCACACATATGTACCGAACTGTAACAAACAACTGGTAACAGTGCAAATGGTTTGAAAGCAGCAAGAGGCAGAACGACTTTTCCGCGCATAAATGGTCCCTGTGGATCTGGAGGAGCCTGGGGGAGATGGTTTGGGGGGATGGTCTTGGCCTGTTCCCACTATTAGCTCTTAGGTCCAGCAAATTGGGCACCGCTGGAGCAGTTTCCGGGTGCCGATCTCCTCGTCTTTGCGTTCGCGTCGCCTTTTTCGGAACTCGGCAGACCTGCTTGAAACTTGAAAGTTAATATTGTATGAAGGGAATGGGCCCTGTGGCCAGCAATTACCGCCAAGGAGAGCTTCTGCCAGACACTCAATGCAATTATTTTCCCATTTTCCAAACTTGTATAAGCAATTGCTAAACTTGTGTCATGCCGCAAAGCGGCGCGAAATTTTCCCGTGTTAGACACTAGCTGGATTTGGACTGCTACAAAGGCAATTTGTACGATAAAATGTTAATTTTCTCCGCAAAACGTGGGGGGTCATCCCCCCTCCCGCCTTCTAAGAGTGGGGGAGCCTGCCCAGCCTGCCTGCCTAATATACGAGTTGTTATTAATATACGAGTTGTTATTAATATACGAGTTGTTATTAATATACGAGTTGTTATTAATATACGAGTTGTTATTAATATACGAGTTGTTATTAATATACGAGTTGTTATTAATATAAGAGTTATTAATATACGAGTTGTTATTAATATACGAGTTGTTATTAATATACGAGTTGTTATTAATATACGAGTTGTTATTCATATACGAGTTGTTATTAATATACGAGTTGTTATTAATATACGAGTTGTTATTAATATACGAGTTGTTATTAATATACGAGTTGTTATTAATATACGAGTTGTTATTAATATACAAGTTGTTATTGATAGGTACTCGTATTATTGATTTGGTGAAATGTTTCCGGCTCCTTGTTATCATTTCACTATTTAATACTTATAAAGTATTAGTAGGCATGCTTCCCATAAATGTCGGGATACTTCCACTTGGTTGTAATCCGATATCAGTGTTGAGGATGCCATTTGGTATGCCATTCGCTATGCACCAATATTCAGGGAATACAATTTGCGCCTCAGAATGGTTCAGTGACAATATCACGTGTGGTGAGTGGTTCAATAGTTTGTTTCACGCTTCTTACGGCTCGTCGGCTTTGGCTTACGCGTTTGTGTTAACCGTTGTACTATAGTATACAGACATTCTAGGCAGTGCAGTTTTATAGACAGATCAGGCCAAATTTTAAAATGTCTGCGTGATGTTGTTGCTAGTAATTTTACTGCTAAACAGGAAATAACTTATGTATAACTTATGGCTTACCAGTACTCTGTATCATAAGCAAGTCTGACATAAGATTACTGTGGCCATTAATTAACAGGTACATACATTTCACATCAGTTAATTCCACTCGGAATGTATGTATTTCGACATTTGATACGAACGTTGTGCTGTGTGATATATAACAGCTGCAAACTTTGCGGTTTTCGATTTCAACCAACCTATGATTGTGATCTGTTCGAAAAATATGCAGCAGAACTTATGAATTAGTTATTCGACGATCGAACCTCAACATCGTGCGAAACGAATGGCTTTATTGCTGAAGGAGCGATAGTCATCGCAGTATCCTTCACAAGACTAAACAAGACCGGTGAACTTTGGAACAATGACGATAAATAAGCTCTCCAAACATTCACAGACCACCATGTGGTCAGCGCTATCTCCCTTTGGTCAAAATAAGGCTTCCTTTCGACACGTTTCCTGAACTCTGGTCTCCCGACTCTCACTAACATCTGCTCCTGGTCGAGCCATCGACCAGTTTATCCTCTTTGTCCTCTCTCTCCCCCTCACCACAGTCGCAGGCAAACCTCCAATACACCCCGCAAACTCCAACAGTCCACATATTTTCATACCGACATCGGCTCGGGTTTCGGCTTTGGCTTTGGCTCCGGCTCCGGCTCTGGCTCTGGCTCTGGCTCTAGCTCCAGTGGCGGCGTTGCGTGGGGGATTCTATCTCCACTGTCCTCGCGCCTCTCCCGCTCCCCCCCCCCCCCCCCCCCCGTCTGTTTTCGCGCCCGGGCAGTTCACCTCTGACCCACGGCTCCCGGTGCTATGACGTCATCTCTCGCCGGCGGCCGCAGGTGGTCGCAACGCGACGCGGCGGCCGCGGCCGGTCGGCCAGGCAGAATGTGGCATTTATCTGGTGATCACCACCGGCTGGCTGGCATTTGGAGTTCACCTGCCAGCGCCGCTGCTGGTGTGGTGACTGCTGCTGCTGCTGCTGCTGCTGCTGCTGCTGCTGCTGCTGCGGCGGCGGGGGCGGCGGCGGCGGCGGGGGCGGCGGCGGCGGCGGCGGCGGCGGCGGCGGCGGCGGCGGCGGCGGCGGCGGATCCTTCAGTTTCATGGAAAATAGGGCAATGCTGAGGGCAAATGCGACGGGGTCTGAATATATTTAGTTTATTTCCTGGTGCGTTAAATTTGTGGGATTTTAACAAGGAAGCAATTAATTTATTATGGCTGGTTGGATTCAGTGAGTATGCAACTACCTGGTCACGTTCACTTAATCTAATATAATAATAATATAATAGTAAATAAATACTTCACTTAATTGCTGCAAATGGCATTGCATAAATACGATACAGAAATAATCGTGCGTTTTTGCCATGCAAATGAGACATGCTATAACATAGTAAGCATGCTATAACATTTTATTTATAAACAAGCTAAATTTATGTCTCCCCTGCCTACTTATGTGTCATTGTAGTATTTGCGTAGTGAAGTTGCTAAACATTCCTTTATCCAACTTCTTTATGTTCTAGTGCAGTTGCTCTTCATAATCTTACGGGTAATTCACTTGCACCGAAAACTAATAAAACATGATTTTTACTCAGGTCGTGACAGCAATATTGCTTTACGTGTTCACCGGCAGTCCATCATTGCATTTGGGGCCCATCTGTGCGGTACTCGAAATGGGGCCTTGTCACATGTGATGAATTCACCACATGTGTTGGCTACATCGCTGCAGCGTTTCTGAGCCCAGAGTGGCGACTTGCACTATTATAGAATATAACTGGTTTGGGAGACCATGACCTTTGGGGCTAAATGGTGTTCAGCGTTTGCAGCTACTGTGTGCCCCTCAATGTTAACTAAAACCGACCCCTCCCTCTATTCGCACTATCCGGTCTGCACGTCAGAACCCAGTGCTGTCTGACAGTTATTCCTAAAAGCCGCACGTGCATTCCGCAAAAAACGCACGTGCATCCATTGCATCCAATAAGTAGCGAGCGCTTACATTAACCGGCAGATTTGTTTTGGTAAAATGTGTCGAGACATTTCAGTTGAAGGTCACCTTAAAAACATCTGCACTGCACCAAGGCACAGCCAGTTGGGCATTAATGGGTTAATTCGTGCAATATGCGGTGCAGTCGTGGTTCCGTTGGTGACAGCCAATACCAGTTTCTGTCGACTGTCTAGTCTAATCGGCGGCGGCGGCAGCGGCAGCGGCGCCGGCGGCGGCGACGACCGCTCTGAGGCGGCGGTGACGGCGACAGCGGCGGTGGTAGGCAGTAGGCACTGTCGACCGTTCTAGGCGCCGCGGCGGTGACTGCGACAGCGGCGGTGGTAGGCAGTAGGCACTGTCGACCGTTCTAGGCGCTGCGGCGGTGACGGCGACAGCGGCGGTGGTAGGCAGTAGGCACTGTCGACCGTTATAGGCGCCTCGGCGGTGACTGCGACAGCGGCGGTGGTAGGCAGTAGGCACTGTCGACCGTTCTGTGCGCCGCGGCGGTGACGGCGACAGCGGCGGTGGTAGGCACTGTCGACCGTTATAGGCGCCTCGGCGGTGACTGCGACAGCGGCGGTGGTAGGCAGTAGGCACTGTCGACCGTTCTAGGCGCTGCGGCGGTGACGGCGACAGCGGCGGTGGTAGGCAGTAGGCACTGTCGACCGTTCTAGGCGCCGCGGCGGTGACGGCGACAGCGGCGGTGGTAGGCAGTAGGCACTGTCGACCGTTCTGTGCGCCGCGGCGGTGACGGCGACAGCGGCGGTGGTAGGCACTGTCGACCGTTATAGGCGCCTCGGCGGTGACTGCGACAGCGGCGGTGGTAGGCAGTAGGCACTGTCGACCGTTATAGGCGCCTCGGCGGTGACTGCGACAGCGGCGGTGGTAGGCAGTAGGCACTGTCGACCGTTCCAGGCGCTGCGGCGGTGACGGCGACAGCGGCGGTGGTAGGCAGTAGGCACTGTCGACCGTTATAGGCGCCGCGGCGGTGACGGCGACAGCGGCGGTGGTAGGCACTGTCGACCGTTATAGGCGCCTCGGCGGTGACTGCGACAGCGGCGGTGGTAGGCACTGTCGACCGTTATAGGCGCCTCGGCGGTGACTGCGACAGCGGCGGTGGTAGGCAGTAGGCACTGTCGACCGTTCTGGGCGCCGCGGCGGTGACTGCGACAGCGGCGGTGGTAGGCAGTAGGCACTGTCGACCGTTATAGGCGCCTCGGCGGTGACTGCGACAGCGGCGGTGGTAGGCACTGTCGACCGTTATAGGCGCCTCGGCGGTGACGGCGACAGCGGCGGTGGTAGGCAGTAGGCACTGTCGACCGTTCTAGGCGCCGTGGTGGTGTCGGGCGCGGTGGTGGGGAGATAACGACGTATTTTCGCCGTCTCTCCAGTCCACAGCTGGAGGGTTCCCAGCCATCCGACTCCAGTTACTGGCCACACAGCAGACAGATACGTCTGAGGCTGTCCGATAGACTGGGGGTTCAAGTCTCTGCGCAGTCAGATAGACGGGATAGCAATCGGGGCGTTTTGTCGCTACTTGTTCACTGAATTCTGGCAAGCTGGAGTGATCGTTTTTATATTTTTCTAGGTGTGTCTAGATAGAGCCAGTTTCACCATGCATGGTGTCGGCTGTCCTCTGTCGTCTAAGTTTCTCTGGAAATATCAGGAAGGGCTTCAATGTTGGAATCATTAGTTTGCTAGCGCATATTTATGCTCCAAATTATACTTGATTGACATTTGGCTACTGTAATGCAAGACGTGTTTACCTGGCATTTTTGGGTGTTTATTTGGCATTTCGTTTTTCTCCCAATTATCCTGATTTTAAAATTGAAATACCAAAACACACATTGTGAACGGAGTGGCACATAAATTAGACATTTCAGCGATTATTGTCCCCATAAATAGCTGGTCAATAACGAAAGCGTGGTCCCGTAACCCTACCCACTTTTTATCATGTTAAAACAGCGCGTGTTTGTTTGCTTGGCAAACAAGCCGGCTATAAACGCTATCAGCTGTCTACCGACACCCGTGCTGCCAACTCCCGATCAAATATGGCAGCGCGCGGGCATAAATACCCCCGCCGAGCCGGCGCCGTCGGTAAAAACGCCCCGGGCGCTGCTCTAACAAGCTCGCACCACCCACCTGCCTGTGGGGCGACAGCTAACTAGTTTAACGCTCTGTTGACGTTCAAGCGCCGAAAGGACTAGCTACCGGCATTGCCTGGGCGACAGAGGGATGCCTGCTCTGTTCTGAGTGTCTTAGTTTCCGCGTTATCCTGACGCTTAGTGTCATCTGTGTCATCATAAAACCTGTCCAGGTTTTTGTATTTATTTGCTTATCTTCATTTCATACAACATTATTCCCTTGTATATATTTGCTTATCTTCATCATTTAATACATTTCTTTATTTTCCTCTGGCATTTGATGATGTCTTCATTGTATTTTAGTTCATATATCGTTTCTGGTTTGGCAGGTCCCTCTTCTCTCACCCCTCCTCTACATCGGGCGTCTCTTTTGCCGTGGTCAGCCCGTGTCGGCCCTCCTGCCTGTCCCAGTTGGCGGAAACGGAGGGCGAGGGCGAGCGGACACAATGCTAGTCACTCACGCTGTTAGCTCTTCCGGCTCGTATTGACTCGGCACGTGTCTAGTCGCCACGAGTCTCCACGAGTCTCCACGAGTCGCCACGAGTCTCCACGAGTCGCCACGAGTCGCCACGAGTCGCCACGAGTCGCCACGAGTCGCCACGAGTCGCCACGAGTCGCCATGAGTCGCCATGAGTCGCCCTGAGGCAGGGCAGGTGGTGACGAGCCTCCCCATTTCCCGGAACAGCTAATCAGGGCGACGAACTGCAATGGGCGGAAACAGTAGCGGCACGTGCACCGGCCCTGGCCCACACACACCGGTCCTGGCCCACACACTGGCCCTGGCCCTCACACACCGGCCCTGGCCCACATACCGGCCCTGGCCCACACACACCGGCCCTGGCCCACACACTGGTCACCGGCCCTGGCCCACACCGGTCACACACCGACCCTGGCCCACACACCGGCCCTGGCCCACACACCGGCCCTGGCCCACACACCGGCCCTGGCCCACACACCGGCCCTGGCCCACACACCGGCCCTGGCCCACACACCGGCCCTGGCCCACACACCGGCCCTGGCCCACACACCGGCCCTGGCCCACACACCGGCCCTGGCCCACACACCGGCCCTGGCCCACACACACCGGCCCTGGCCCACACACATGCCCTGGCCCACACACCGGTTACACACTGGCCCTGGCCCACACACTGGCCCTGGCCCACACACACTGGCCCTGGCCCACACACACTGGCCCTGGCCCACACACACTGGTCCTGGCCCACACACCGGCCCTGGCCCACACACCGGGTCACACACTGGCCCTGGCCCACACACCGGCCCTGGTCCACACTGGCCCTGGCCCACACACTGGCCCTGGCCCACACACTGGCCCTGGCCCACACACCGGTCACACACCGGCCCTGGCCCACACACCGGCCCTGGTCCACACTGGTCACACACTGGCCCTGGCCCACACACTGGCCCTGGCTCACACACTGGCCCTGGCCCACACACCGGCCCTGGCCCACACACTGGCCCTGGCCCACACACCGGCCCTGGTCCACACACCGGCCCTGGTCCACACACTGGCCCTGGACTACATTCAGGGGGACAACACTGATCTAAGGAGGATAACCCTCGCCACAGAGGTTGCTTGTTCCGAACTGGATTCTGGCTACCGTCGAGTCAACATTGTAAGCGTCTGGGTTCGCACTGTGTACCCGGATCTGCGTTACGCAAATTGGCTTGCAGATAAGATGGCGAGCCGTGAAGCGGTTCGTGTTGAAACTGATATACGCGCTTACCACCTGTCGCACGGGGTACGATTGCATACGGGGTCCGCAACTATCTCACGGAATCGAGAACAATTGAAACGAGGGTCTTTGAGACGAATACTTCCGGGTTTGCAGCCGAATCTGCTGGTTCACACGTCACTGCTGTGGTAGCCAACTATCTAGTAAGTGCATGGAAGCGTGTATAAACGAGGAGTTCAAGCCAAGTTACCAACTGTCTAGTGAGTGGACTGAATCGCTGCCTTATAAAAGCCAGTGCGATATAAAAGCCGAATCCAGCGAGACTGGCCGTGGCGAGCGGGAGCGACCTTCCGGGTACACCTGGGGCATAGCAGACGCGCCCTTCCGGTGGTGCTGAGCGGACGCCGACTATCGCGCCGCACATCTTCCGGCGGTGTGCGGCATTTAATTGCTGCCCGCTCCCCTCCCCTCCCCACACCCCTCCAGAACGGCCCGCGCTGCCGGCCGGCGTAAACGCGTATGGGCTCCAGCTGCCCCTTCCCCCGTCCTGCGACCCCTCCCCACCCGGCACACCGGACAGACCCCCCCCCCCCCCCCCCCCAACAAACAGCTGAGCGAGCGTCCTCCCCCCGGGCGGGGCGAGGCGGGGGTCGAGCGAGAAACTAAGCGGGCGGTGACTGCGTTCGCTGAGCAGTCAACGCGGGGGAGAGGGGCGAATGGCTTGGACAGTTTGGACGGGTTTGCTAGTTTTGCGGAGTGGTGTGAAGATTCTGGTTGCTGGCACATGTTGCTGTGCGCGGTTTCGTTTGAAATGGAAACTTTTCAATCATGGTGTGGGTAACGGGCTGATTGGGGTTGTTTAGAGGGATGCGAACGTTACCTTTAATGGGGCAACTTTGAGTGAGGTGTTGAAGCCAGATGGTTAGCCATACCGGCTCCCCCCCCCCCCCCCCCTCTCCCCTACGATTACCCTTTTATGCGTTGATGGAAGAGCAGCAGTTGAAAGCTGTAGTCACATAAAAAGTGTTGAATACCTAAACTGAACGGTGTTAGCCAGTTAGGCTATCAATACAATATTGCATTGACAATACAACTATTTTGAATCGTGGTGGTGGAGTAAAAATTTCGTATGAGTGCCGAGTGGGTATTTTTTTCTTCTGAAGTATCTCCAATATCTGTTATTTATATTCAGGCCTCCATTCATTTGATGACTCATTCGAAAGCGATGAGATATTCAGTTAGTATTATAACTGGTAGTCGAGACCGCTGCTAAAACGACATCCTAGAATTGGCCATCACGGCCATCCGTTTTAGCAGCGGCTTTTGCAATATACTGGACATCGCACCCATTGTAAAGTCCGCTTCAGACCGGTTCCGCGGGGGCCGCCACCAGCAATCAGCTGTTGCGGAGCGGGGGTGGGTGTGGTGTGGAGCCAGATGCCCCCAGCTGGGCTTTCAGTGGCGGCTCCAGGACAAACCAACGAACAACTGGGGTTAAAATGCGGATATTCGATGACGAACTTAACCTAGACTTAGTTTTAATATGTGTGCGAGTTAAATCAGTTTAGCACAAGTCCTATGTACTCATTCTGGTAACGTTTTGTGTTCTACCAGGGCCTGTCAGGCCTATTAAAGCGCCGCCCTCTACTGGTTTCCTGTATCCGCCTCTGCGCACGTTCCCTGCGGCCGACCCCGGCAAAATGTGTGGGCGGAAGCGCCCGCCGCTGCTGCTGCTGCTGCTGCTGCTGCTGGACAGTTGAGCTATGCTGCCCGGACACCTAGCTGAGCTATGCCAGGCTGAACCGAGCCGGGACGGGTCGGGTCGGGCTGGACGGGACGAAACGGGACGGGATGTACCGGGACGACAAGGGACGAGCGGAAGGCAGGACAGGACGGACGGGACGGGACAGGACAGGACAGGACAGGACAGGACGGGACGGGACGGGACGGGCGGGCGGGCGGGCTGTGTGGTGGTGTATTTTTGTACCCCGCCGAGGGGTCGTGGCGGAGAGCACGCCGGGCACGGTGGGAGACCGGCAGTCGGGAGGGGTGCGATGAACCTCGGCTGGTCGATGGCACGCGAATGGCCCATACCACGCCCGCCAGAGCGTTCAAAACTGAGGTCTCAGTATCTGACAACGGGCATAGACGCAATCCATGACTAGGAATACGACTGAGAATGGGCGCAGCTGCGCACGGGGCGCATCTCTTGTAGCCTTTTATAGCATATCATGAACTCCTTTTTAGTGTGAAAATGCGAATTCGAGAGCCATATTCGGCTCCGACACTGGCATGCGCTTCGTTATGCAGCTCTGCGGCTCTACACTTGCCATGGCCATGGCCAGTTGAGCTTGATATACGCGATATCTAGTCACAGCCAGGCGCTGCAAGCAGAGGTTCAGTCAACTGCACAAAGGTAGGAGGGGTGGAAATCAGCATTTTATAAGTCTAATCTTCCGCGAGTCTTTCAATGAGAGTCTCCTAATGTTAAAACTAAAAAAAGGTTGACTCATCTCCCATCCCCCCAGGTTTCGACGCTCATGGCTGCAAATGCGGCACATCAAACGCTGAAAGAAATTGAATTTAGCCATTGTGAAGCATTGTTCTGACCCGGCAGTTACCTAGCGAACTCTGCGAACCGCGAAAATTCAAGCAGAGTATGCCTGAAGTATGGCACAGTACGATCCCGCGCACTGTAACTTTGCATGTAACTACTGGCAATACTGGCAAAAGGATCAGGGGTCATTGCCTGCGAACAAGCCTGTTCAGTGTGGGTCCTAACCTCGGAAATCCGCCCATTCAAAATGTTCGGACTAACTTTATGATTTTAAAAAAACGACTGAAGCTCACTCCGTTCCGCTTCAGTGGCCCGGCTGGGACCCGACCCACCTGACCCTGCTGCGGCCGCCTTGTCTGGGCCTGGCGCTCGGCTAATCGTGTCCCTACAACTAATTGCTTCTTATCGACCGCATGCGACATCATTAAATAATCAGATAATATGGCCAGAGGCATTCCTTGCACCCCCTGGCGATGGTCAGACTGATTGTTCTGCTGATAGCGACCAAAGCGGCAGGACTCGACGAAACACGCAGCTGGACCCTTCCTCGAGCATTGCATTATGTCGTGGCTTGTAGACATGGGGCTGCGTCTGTTATGGCTCATTTTCTAGTGCGGGTTGTTAACCCTATTAGTGTGGGGGGGGCTAAAACGACCCCCTCCTCCTTAAGGTTTTTCTGCTCCTGTCTCCAAACGAGTACGGTCATTAAACTTTTTTACTTTTCCTAAATATTAATTGGGGAATTTTTTAATTTGTCAAAATTGTCAGCTCACCAGGGTCGGCTACAGGCGTTTTTTTTGGGGGGGCATGTTTTGGTTTTCAGCGTGAATCGGCTTTCAAAGGGAATCAGTTCCCATTCTCTAACCGTTTTAGATATGAGCCTACGACTTTCACACCTTCCTTACTGCTTTTTGTAGACATGTTGAACATTTTTTCCCTGCAATTTTGTTTTGGATTGCGCATGTGCGCCTTCAGGGACGTATTTTGGGAGGCATTTTGGGTCACTGGTATTTAATTTAAATCTGAAAGATAAGAATTTCGAACTCTGTGAACCTTCTTAGCTGTTCTTTGCACATCTTGTGTTATTTTTTTATATGTTTGGGTTGCCCACAGACGACTCTAGGAACGAGTTTTTTTTTTGGGGGGGGGGGGCATGTGTACACAGACATTGTGTTTAGTAACTCAACGTTATTTCACGGTGGACATCTGGTGTAATATCATCTGCATGGATCACAATTGTATTTTGTGGCATAGGCGGTTCCAGAGATGGGACGCAAGCGCATGACCCAATGTTATGGGCGGCTTCAGGGATGAAATTAGGGGGAGTTGTGGACCCACGACGTGTAACTATATAGCGAAAGATATCGACTTCAAACTTGGTGAACTGTTTTAGCAATGCCTTGCACAGGTTTCCTATTTTTGGGACATTTTGGGTTTCCAAAGGGCGACTCCAGGGACGGATTTTGGGAGGCATGTGTTTGACTCCGTTCACACGCATTGTGTTTAGTGCCCCTGCAAGTTAATTTGCAGTGGGTAATTTCATGCAATATGATCTGCATGGATCACAATTGTATTTTGGGGCATAGGCGGTCACAGAGATTAAATTAGGGGGAACTGTGGACCCATGGCGTGACACTACATTGCAAAATATATCAATATGCAAAGATAAAGCTAACAAAAGACGAGGCTCAATTCTCCTCCCCTTCCCCTCCTGAGCACGCCATGGCACAAATAAAAAGCACTCGTAATTTACTTGCTCATGCATGCGCATATAATTATAAGCATCTATAAAAAAAACAGCGGTAAAAAGTATTATAGTGACATCTTTAGTTACCCCTATTTGGAATTTCATGAGGACGCCATTGGGTTAATTTCCACAAATTTTAAAAAGGATTATTTGTTAGAGCATACAATTAGGCGTCGAAATCCAACAATATGAAAACATTGCGTTCAAACAACGCCCCAGGGCAAATAATACAAAAATGCATGTTTTCCCCCATTTGTTTTGCTACCTGTATCCGCCCATGACAAAATGTTCATATTTATGAATACATGAATGTAGTGTATGCTCCAAGGAATCGAATGCCGCTTCCCGGAGAGAATCGGTCCAGCGGTTTCCGAGATACGAAGGGGGGGATAGCCCCTCCCCGACAGATTTGTATTGTTTTAGCCCGACAGTAATAGGGTTAATGCTGTGGCGTGACCCTGCGAAGACTCACGTGTTTTGCACATGTGATCTGATATTAGACAGCTGGGTCCACAACGCACACACGTGTGTGGGGAGCCACGTCTGTGTTAATTAAAAATAATGAGAAGAAAAAAAGATTAATTGCAACACTAACCTATATTTCGCCCTGCGGCTTCTTCAGGGCTGTGACACATGCATTGTTTAATGGCCCTGGAGAAGCTGCAAGACGAAATATAGATTAGTGCTGCATTTCATCTTTTCTTATTATTTTTAATTAACCATAACATGAGCACAGGTTATAGGCCTATTTTCCATCTTATTCTCTGCACAATGTTCATTACATCCATCCATTATATAAGACATCGGAGACTGCAAATGCTGTGTACGATTTGCGTGCGCCATTTTTAAGCCAAAGTTCATATAAACTCGTGCTTATTGTCTCAGACATCTTTGAATGACCGTTGAAGATACGTGGAACAAACAGACTATAATCGTGTGCGGGGAGACAACTTGAGGAAGCCTTGGCAAAGTAGAAGCGCTTCAAGATTCTCAATAAGACGGAAGGCAATTTCATGAGCGTAGTGCCGCGTGGAAAAGGCTCCAAGTTACAGCGGCGGCGACTGTTTACGTTGCATGTGTGTTTTAGCTGACACTGCGACTCTCGCACTACATTTATGTTTCCCATCCACCAAACACCAACATCCGCAGCCGGTCCAGACTTCAGAGTCTATATAGCCAGCGCTTGCGCACGTCTTCTCACACCAACCACAGTGGTGAACTTGTGCCTCTGCTCTGCCACTCGTCTCTCGTCCCCTAATCCGCCCCCGAATCCGCCCCCGAATCCGCCCCCAAATCCGCCCCCAAATCCGCCCCGAATCCGCCCCGAATCCGCCCCTTTCCTCATTTTACCACTGTATCCGCCCCGTTCCTCATTTTATTACGGAGTCCGACCCGTTCTTCATTTTATCACTGAGTCCGCCCGTTCCTCATTTTACCACTGTCCCGTTCCTCAATGTATCACTGAGTCCGCTCCGTTTCTCATTTACCACTGTCCCGTTCCTCATTTTACTGTGTCCACTCCGTTCCTCATTTTACCACTGCTCCGTTCCTCATTTTACTGTGTCCACTCCGTTCCTCATTTTACCACTGTTCCGTTCCTCATTTTACCGCTGTGTCCACCCCGTTCCTCATTTTACCACTGTGTCCGCTCCGTTCCTCATTTACCACTGTCCGCCCCGTCCGCTTGTCCCGGAGTCCTGTCCTGTTCCCCCTGCAGCAGTCAGGGCCCACGAAGATGGTGCATCCGATAACAGTGCGGCACGCTGGAAGCACCAAACCCGACACACCCTCGCTGTGTGCACAGTGTCAATTGGTGCACGGTGCACGAACTAACACTATGCACAGGATACAGCCATGCGAAAGGGTACATTTGCGAAAAGAGGGCGAACAGAGCTCGCGGACGGGGCGTGCGCAATTTGTGTGCGATACAAATGTGATTCTCTCATTGTTATGATGTCAGCATGTCACTGATATTCATCTGATTCCGAGAAACGAATATAATAAAGCTAATTAAAACTGGTTAGTGGTTAGTTGATGTTGAGAGGTGGAGCATGCAATGCTTAATTGAAGGCATTATACAAAGTGCCTTGTCGGGAAGTTTAGGAGCCATTGAGTAAGCTTGAGACAGGTCTAGTAAAGCAATGATGATGCATCAGTGAACATTACCTGGTTCTTAAACGTATACACATGTCTACAGACGCTAAGACCAGGTATAACATCGTAGTCGTTAGAAATGCTCAGACACCTCCGTTTTAACCCTCGCCCTACGGGTACCTTTTCTCACCTTCGCCCTACGGGGAAGGTCCTAAAAAGACCACCTGTTAACTTCCAAACCAAGCAACATAGAGCAATGCGGTAAGAACCAGCATGCTGCCTGTCTGAGAGGAATCTTAACAGTATGCGATTTTGAGGTTGCAGGTCAACGGGTGACCTTCCAGGTCAAGTGAATGACCTAAGATCTACTAAGTCCAAAATTAGCGATTGTACAGGGTATAACTTCCTAACGGAGAGAGATAGAGACACCGTAAAAAGTAGCATGATGCCTGTCATAAGACAAATCCAAAGACTTTCCATTTCGAGCATCTAGGTCAACTGGTGACCTTTGGGGTTAGGTCAAGGGCCCTTTGGATTCTGACATGACTTTGACGAAAAGTCGTATACATTTCATATTTTTTATGAGATACGTATAATTGTTGTAAACTCAGCTACCGCAAATTTCAGCAAGATGCGCCGCATTTGTAAAAAGTTAGTTAAAACAAACCTCGGGGGGGGGGGGTCGTTTTAGGACCCTCGTAGGGCGATGGTTAAGGTGCTGGTTTTGATGAGCATCTGCCAGACAGACCTCGCTCTGGATAACTACATCCTGTCTCACATCGGGAATGACGTCGAACAACCTTTTATGGGGACCTGAACTACGTATAAACCACGCAGGCGACAAAATCGACAACCGTTGATGTTGCCATGCGGCAAAAGCAGCGCAGTTGCACGCCCGCCACGGATCCATTTATCCGCGTCAGATTCGTCGCCGTGTCGCCGCCACTGTCGCCGGCCGGACTGCGTGACGTCATGGCGGCCATTTTCCCCGGACGAGCTGCGGCAAGCTCGCCGGTCACGTGATCACCGCCTCGACCAATCGGCGGCCTGGGCGGGGCGTGACATCGGATCCGGCGCTGCCGGAGGCTGGGCATACCACCTGTTTGGCGAACAATGGAGCTTCAGCCCGCCCCCGCCCCCGCCAACGCCGGCGCCGGCGAGGCCTGCAGCGGGGCTGGCGTTGGCAGTGATAGGCTCCTCACTGCCGCTGGAGTGGTGATGCAGAGATATAGAGCATGCCGCTCCTGGCTTGCTGATCACGTCTACTGTCAAGGGCAGTGGCGTCGCCACAAAATTTTGCATTTGAGTCTGCTGAAAATCGCACCGCTCCTGCGGCGCTAGTGGCCCCTCGCCGGCCGGTGGGACGAAAATACACCGCAGGGATTGTCTCAGCTGCACCAGAACCGTCAAATGCCGAGGCAGAGCTTTCACGGCGCCGACGGGTGTCGGGTGCAGATGCCGGAGAGGCACCGCTGCGCCGGAGGAACGGAGGAGCCGCGGGCGTCATGCTCTCAATGTTAGGCCCGTGTTGCCTGTCTTGTCTGAAATTACGAAGTTAAACTAGAATATTTAGTCTGCGGTTGAGGAATTTGATGGGGTTACAGGATGGTTTGTTGGATCTGATTCACGCTGAGAGGTGCTTCCTAAACAGACCACTGATATGTCCAGACGCGACGGGTGTTGGGTGGGGCTATTGTGAATCATTATAAACAAACATCAATCGTCGAACTGCGTACGGCCCAATCAAATACGTTTGCGGTCACCGCGCCTGCCAGGCCTTCTCTCAACATGAACTTAGATCGAGCTCTCGAGTCAATAGATACGTGAGACCAAGGAAGCCGAAACGATGCTGTGGTCACCATGTGGCCTTGCAGTTTCGACGCCATGGAGCCCAAATGGTCATCACTCAAAGCAACCAAACCGCGAACCTTCCTTGCGTCGTCTTCGACGAATTCGGCAGGGACCGCCGTCGCTGATGGGCCTGACTGTCGTTGGCGTCTCGTTTGGTGGCGTTTGGCGCGGTGTGGACAGTGATGGCGCACTGCCGACGAGGAACTGGGCGCACCGCCAGTTCCTCGCCTGGTCCAGAGAGACGTTCACCCCCTCCCCGCCAGGCTCATGGAGGCCACATGGTAGGTTGGTGCGCTCTCAGGATGCATCTACCCCGTCTTTTCCCGTGATGCCCATGCCAGCGTATGTCTTAGCAGTACTACAAGGCATGTGGTTCAAGTGGATCGGGAATATGCTTCTGAAGCAGGGTCAAATAAAAGCGGGTTGACAGTGTTTCACAAGGGTGGCTACGGCTAACGGCTACGGCTACGGGTGGCTACGTGAGGTGGGAAACCCGAACATTTTTTTGGGCATGAGTTCCTGCTGTTCTGCATGGCAGCACGGGGTGCAATTAATTATATATTATATCCAGGTATAGCACATGTTTCTTGACTTAGTTTTCTTGGTACGCCACTTTTAAGTAGTCATTTCATAATTTTTTTCTGCATATTTTTTGTTTCAATCAGCTGTGTTGTCGAGTAGCCTGGCGGACGATCTACAGAGATACTCTTGTCGGGTGTCTACAGAGGTGCTCTTGTCAGGTGTCATCCACTTCAATCTACGGATACAATGGCAGGCTTAGTTTCACCTTGCAACATGCGGAGATACGGCCATTTTGTAAGCTGCTGCTGCTGCGTGGCTCGTGGTATATTTGGGATGTGATGCGCCAGCTGTGGCGTCGCAGCCGCCGCCGCCCCCGCCCCAGCCGCCGCCCCCGCCCTCGCCGTCAGAGTGAGGTGTTTGTTAGCTGCGCTGCCAGTGGAGCGACGCAGACCTGCCCAACTGACGGGCACCCCTCGCTCTCCCTCCTCCTCTGCCCCCTCCCTCCTCCCTCGCCCTCCTCCCTCTCCCACTCTCCCACTCTCTCCCTCTCGCCAGCTTCCTCCCTCCTGATTCCTGCAGTGGGGAACTCCTCCCTCTCCTCCCTCCTGGTTCTTGCAGTGGGGAACTCCTCCCTCCTCCCCTCCCGCCTGATTCCTGCTGTGAAGAACTCCTCCCTCTCCTCCCCTCCCGCCTGATTCCTGCAGTGGGGAACTCCTCCCTCTCCTCCCTCCTGGTTCTTGCAGTGGGGAACTCCTCCCTCTCCTCCCCTCCCGCCTGATTCCTGCAGTGGAGAACTCCTCCCTCTCCTCCCCTCCCGCCTGATTCCTGCAGTGGAGAACTCCTCCCTCTCCTCCCCTCCCGCCTGATTCCTGCAGTGGAGAACTCCCTCTCCTCCCCTCCCACCTGATTCCTGCAGTGGGGAACTCCTCCCTCTCCTCCCCTCCCGCCTGATTCCTGCAGTGGAGAACTCCTCCATCTCCTCCCCTCCCGCCTGATTCCTGCAGTGGGAACTCCTCCATCTCCTCCCCTCCCGCCTGATTCCTGCAGTGGGGAACGCTGCCATCTCATCTGCTGTCAACCCCCTGTAGCAGGGAAGCTGCTCTCCTCTGTTCTTCTCCGCCTCCTGTTCCCTGGAGCGTCAGGTCGAATCTGAGTTTGTGCTCTACAACAATACAACATGTCCTGGTGGAAATCCGTTCAAAAGTCGACATTAGACAATCTTTGAACGTTCCGAGAGTATTTTGTCCTGGAAACCTTTAAGTGTTAACGATTTATTAGTTCGCTAGGTTGGGTCCTCCGTATTTCATAATAATCAGGGATGTGTATATTGTTGCGGCGCCCTTAACTAAAGTCAGAAATTATTCCGCGAAACGAGCGTACGTTAGAGGAAGAGAGTTTCGACAATTTGGTCACAATTATCAAAGAGTTTGGTCACGCTTGGACAATTTATCACAATTGTCTGCTCCTACCCAATGCTTAGTTCTATGGACTTGCACATGTGCACATCTCGCACACGCAATAAGTGGCACAGCTTTGCTTCAGCCTTTTTCGTGTTGCCACCTCTACATAGTTTCACGTTTAATCTCCATATAAATATGTTACTTATTCATCTTGATGTTATGGGCTCCATATAACTATATTGTTGCGGCGCCCTTAAGCCCCAATCATCATCTCTTGATGGCGATGCTACGTTTCGTCTCTCCTGTTACGCGAAGGAAGAAGTTTCTTTCACTTGCTTCTCTAGACCTTACTTTCCATAGTGATATACATGGAGAGTGGGATCGACCTTGATGTAATTGACTAGCATTGCAGGAACGCAAACTACCATGCTAACGAACAGCCCACCTTTCAACGACAATCCCTCGCACTTAGAACAGGTCGAGCGAAGCTCGTGTCCTAGTCTTGGGCGCAGTAGGAGCAAAGTACTTTGAGCGCCCTAACCCCCTAATCATTACCAGAGTTTGTTTGTTCCTCGCGTTTCGGGGTATCCAGTGTGTGGTATGTGGGGAATGCTGCTTTGCTGACCCTCTCTCTCTTAGCAGCACCGCTGACCCGTCTCTCGATTTTCTAGCTCCTTCGTCCCGGATTTGTGCCCGTGGCCGACTAGCCCTGGAGACGCTCGACGAGTTGTGCGGTGCAGCCTATGTTGAGAATCGTAAGGGGCAGTGTGGATCTTGCTGTGAAAGTGCGGTGGTCTTTGGACTGGCTAGATACTTTTGGGTGGTGTTTTACTTGATTGCTATTGATATTAGTTTTGTTTGTTTTCAGTGACGATGTCAATAACAATCTTGGTCCTGAGCGGTGAATGGTCCAGCTAAATTGCGAACGATCACATTCTCTCTTTTCAGTTTGTTTACAGCTACTAAAACCCGGCATGGTTTTGGCGTGTACTTTCTACGTGTGGTACCATGCATGAGGTCCAGATAGCGAGCGCTCCGTGGTTTGGCATTTCTAGCGGCGGAGCGGCAGGCTGCCTGCTGGCTGACGGCACGGCGAAATTGGCCGGAAACGGCCGCCCAAGCCTTGGTTGACAGTGACCTCCTGGTGGTGTGCCGTGCTTTTAAATATGTGATGCCGTTTTGGGGTAGCCTAGCCGCCATGATTACGTCATGACGTCACCGTCAATGTGGTCATGACGTCACCGTCAATGTGCTCTGGCCGCCAGCCGGCGACGAAAGGACAGAAAGCCCTTGCGTCGCCGCTCTCATGCATCGCGTTCCTCGGTCCGTTTCTGGTCTTTGCCAACCTACGATAGTACTTGCTGTCTTGTGAATCAATTTATCTCTGTAAATGCATCCATATACGTTCAAGTTACCTTGTAACTTGTAACTTCAGTCGCAAACCATATTCACCCGATAATTCAGCAGAGCGCGATTTGATTATGTCGTAGCTTCTCAATTGAAGCTCCTAAAAATTCGCCAACATCGCGTGATTTTCGTTCAAACTTTGAAGGTATCATCCACTGCTGGACCGTCCCTGTGCGATTCCGAGGGGCCAAGAGGGGGAGGGGGGGGTGTCTCACGCGCGTGTTGCGCCGCTTCCACCACACGGTCCATCGCTGTCGTGCCGAGCAAAGCGCCGTATGCGCCAGGCCATCGGAGAGCGACATACGTGTTTTTGCCTGTGCACGGCGGCCCGGCTTAGCTTCCAGTCGTGTGTGTCGGGTGGCAAACTGAGAGCTGAGACCTGACCTGCTTCTGAGAGATAGAGAGAGCTGAAAAGCTGACTGCGGAACGCGGCGGGACCGCTTCTCTGCAGTGTGCGTACTGTGTGGAGATGTGAAAATTGACAACAAATAACGGCTGCGAAAGTTCGGTAACTTATGAATTTATTTTGCAGAATCAAAGTTATTTATTATCGAGCGATTTGTCCCTTTTCGGTAATTACTATTGAGAGTTTTTCGTTTTTGGAACACCATGTATTTTGATCAGAGATAATCTCTGCTTCACTGTCGTGGTTTACAACAAGAAATTGTCCCTGGTTTGTCATTTTTCACATCTGCTGTGCGTTGCGGTGTGGTTTGCTGACGCAAGTACCCCGTCCCCGTCTCCGCCGCGTGGCTCCCCGTCTCCGCCGCGTGGCGCCCCGTCTCCGCCGCCGCCACGCGCGGCTGGTACGTGGGAACGGAAGGCCAGTTCCGGTGATCTCTACGCCACGCGGGAGGCAGATGCAGCGTGCCGAGTGCCGTGTGCGCGTGTTTGTGTGTGCGTGTGCGCGTGTTTGTATGTGCGTGTGTGCGTGTTTGCGTGTGCGAGTGTGCGTGTTTGCGTGTGCAAGTGCGTGCGTCTGCGTGTGCGTTTGCGCGTTCTCGTTGTGATTGCCGCGACTGTGGACGTTGGAACGAAGTGTCGTGGTGTGTTGACAATTTGTCCCAGACCTTGATGCGTGACTCGGCGACAAAGTGCCTCGATTGCTATGTAACTATAAGAGTCGGCTCGTCCAAAGTGCATACCATTGAGTCTACTTGCAATGACGAACCTGTTCCCGCTTTAACGCCCGCTTTCTCCGTCCCGTTTCCCTCTTCACCCGTTTCGCAACCTCGTTTCCCCAGCACATCCACTGCTCTCTGATGCCATCTCTTGTGCTCTGTGAACGTTTCGGAACACAGCATAATCCACGTCCGCAGTCCACACGACCTGCTAAGGCGCTCCCCGTGGTGATGAGGAACCAACTGCGATACCCCCACCCCTCCCCCCCGTCGTGTCCCAACTACTGTGTCCCAACACCGCCGCAAACACTCGCGGACAGACACAGACAGACAGACACACGGCCGACCCCGAGGAACACCTGGGCGGGCACCTGTGTCGCAGGGCTGAGTCACTGGGGGTGTCAGTCATCCCCCCTCCCCCGACGGCTGCGCCAGACGGGAGGGACCTCGGAGGATGAGGTGGCCGCCGGGCCTCCTGGTTCCGGGTCGCCCAGAGTGCCCAGGGCGCCTTGGACGCACTCACCCTATGGGGAACCCGTGTGTTGTGTTGTTTGGTGACTGAGGTCATTTCTAGGTGTTTAAATATAAATTTGATTGACTGGGAAACTGAATTTGGGTCTTGTCGACCATTCAAGCTAAATTAATGCTTACCTGAGCAAATTATCTAAAATTCAAACCATATCTTAAATTGCATCATCCTTTGTGTGGCGTCCAAATTGTTCTGTAAGCTTACCTGTGATTCATCGTAATACAAGTGCTGCCACATTCTTGATAGACCATGTCCAACATTATTTACCTTCCCTTGTTTTATATTTGTTTAAATATTTATTTGGTGAATGCTTAATTTAGCCCTAGACCTTTGTTGGTTTCTATGATTCGTCAAACTATCAGTCCGGCATTTATAATATCTCAGCAGACTGATGTCTGAAAAACGCAGCACAACACGCTGACAATGACGGGCCATTCGTCATCCCTTGGGCCCATTTGGTCCTGTCCGTCTCAGCCCAGACCTGCCATGCCTCCCTCTGCCGGACCCGCGATGACTCACTTGGCTCGCAGCCCGGTCGGTCGGCCCGCGAAAGGTCAGCGAGGTCGCCACGGGAGGCCAGCGTCCCTCCTTCTGCCCCCCCCCCCTCCCTGCCCTCGGCCGACCCCGTCCCTCCGCCCGGAGGCGGAAAATTGATGTTGCACGTCGCGCCTCGCGGCTACCCGCGGCTACCGTCCCATCTGGAGGGCGCTGTTTCGTTGTCAGTTAGTGACGTCATCAGGGGCACTGCGAACAGACCTGACGTGTTTTCCATGCGTCGGCGGTGAGCCCGAGGGCGACGGGCCTCCGTATTTGTGTATTTAATGGCGGCGTATATCCGTTGGGCTGTATCCCTCACAGTTGAGGAAAACAAACGGCAGCGCCGAGCGCTTCCTGCCCCGGCTGTCTACTACTGCTGGGGGGGGGGGGGGGGGGGTGACAGTCATGGGGGGTCTGAGTTGGGGAAAATGACCGAGATAGTCTGAGCGCGGGAAGTCCAAGTAGTGAAGTAGATGGTTCCCTAAATGGGTTAGCTGCCTTTTTCGATGGAGATAGTTGTACCATTATGTTAAAGGGATTATACATTCCCCCCCCCGATAATTGAGTTTCATAGTACACCGTACTTATGGTAGAAGTCCCACGGTAGCCACATTTTTCTGGAAATTACCTCTTCTGCACGTAAGGACATTTCAAAGTGAGCGATGATGCCACCGCGTAGTTTCTGCAGGACCGGCTGAGGCAGAGCCAGTCATATCTTATGCTAATAAAAACACCCCGCTTATGGCATATTTCCGGTAAAATAAGCAATATTTGAGAGAAAAAAAAACTTGTTTTGTTCCGACGACAGCAGCAGTTTTCTAGTTTTTCCCATAAAATTCGATATTTTCATGAATTTTCATGCCAAAACGTCCACCAAATTATCAACGCTATCAGCCAGAGATAAGAAAACCACAACCTGAACGAACAGTGTGTAGTAATAAAGAGTCCTGTAAATTTTGAATTGCATAATCATTTTGTGATCCAGTGCAGGCAGGACTTGCAGATAATTCCAAACTCTCACATTGAAAAATGCAGATTCTAAGATAAAAGTGGTGAACAGTAATGCCGATAAAGTACTCGTTATCTGATAAAAGTCTCTAAAAACGCCAAAGTTTTAACGCCGATAATTGCTGAAGAAATGGACTAAATGAGCATTGAGGTCCCTATTATGTCTTAAACGTGTTTAAAGCTCATACAACTGCAAAACAATGCATATCTTTCAGGACGGAAACCCGTATAATCCCTGGAGATCATAATTATGAGAACGAATTTAGTTTTTTTAAGTGAGTCACATTTAATTTTGCTTTTGGAGACTCGAAAGTGCGAACGTACTCGATGAAATTGTTCTGAGCTTCTTAGGATAAACCCTTCATACCGTGCAATCTTTGACAATAAATTGTAAGGGAATGATAAAGAATGTTACCTTCTTTTGCACGAAAATTAATATTTGTCCTGCCAACAAACGTCATGCTCAAAGTTAAGAAAGAAGCAAATCTTTAGACCATTTTTGATCCCGTCACTATTGCCTTTGTCTGGGACTGGGTGGCCGCACGCGTCTGGCAGGGGCTGTGCTCTATCTTGAACGTCCGGCAGTGCACGTGAACACATGTTCCGTGTTCGTCACTGCGCGGGAGGCCTGCCGTGCAGCGTCGGCAGTGTAGGCACACGACGACGTACACGACGACGTGCACTCTGTCTCTCTGCAGACTGCAGACGCGTCAGGGGGCGGGGAGGGAGGAGGTGGTGGTGCCTCACCTGTTCAAAACGGCACGTGCTCACTGAGAGGGGGGCGGGGACAAGTGAGTTTGGTAGCACGCGTACGGCGTAACTCAGACGTGAATGTCTATATGCGGCTTAACTGAATGCGAGACGTCAGTTTTGAGAATGGTGTAGGGACATAATCCCTGAGTATTCTTGCTAAAATAAGTTATTTTCGGAAAAGTCACATTATTCCTCTGCATCGCTAGGCTAATTGCATGTGTTTGCCCAGCTTGTAAATATTTCAAATATTCTTCCAAAGACATCACTGCACGAAATCTCTGAATTTGTCAAGGGAAAGTGATATGCAGCCAGAAAGGGCAAAAATAACTTCAAAGCAAGGAAGTGCAAGTGAATAGAAAGATGCTTATTTTAATGCTAGGAAACAAGACATGGACATCCTTAGTACTTGCACTAACTCTCACCGTAATTCAACCCTACCTTTACAAGGTAAAGTGCCCTTGCTCGCTGCGAGGCAGGCTGGGCGGAGAAGGGAGGGGGGAGACAGGTACCGGTGTGGCGAGGGGATGTTGAGATCATACTGAAAACATACTATGATTTTAACTGGCAGCTTGTTTGTGCAAAATTATTTGAGATAAGACACTAAGGAAAGAGGCCTCAACTCTTCACTTGCTGAAAATGTGGACGGTTTCCCTCGGCCGCAGAGCTGGCTGACTTTCCTTTTCTTCAGTTGAGATCTGTTGATTTACGGTCGGCGTCTCATATTTCATAATGTTTCACAATTTATATGGGATTCTCCCTCCCTTCTCAGTTGTAATAAAATGCAATTATATTCCCATTCAGTCGACATTCAATTATGTGAATACAATCCTTATTCCTTTTCCAATTATTCCACAATCCATGCCTACATAGCAAGGTAACTGCCCTTACAAGTTAACACATTACCTACTCATCACCCAAGTTCATCATCGTTGTCACTCTTCATCATCCTACACATCTGCCTAGTGTCCTCACTCCTCAGACCTGTGCCGCGTGGGCCTCTCGCGTTCCTTCCCGACCACAGCTGTGCTCGGTGTCGGCACGGTGGCACTTGTCCCGCCAGACGCGGGGTCGTGGGGGAGCCTGGGAGGTGGGGGGGGCGCCAGACACCGGTAACCGGAGCCCGAGGCTCCCCAACGGATCCCCGCCCGCACCGCGCGGCGCGGCGGCACGCGGGGCCGGCCGTGCCTCTATTTCGGTCCTGCCCCCGGGCGTCGGCCGGGCCGCGGCGCCGGCAGCGACACCCCGCGACAACGCCGGCAAACAACAGGCCTCCCCCGCCCCTGATAATGGGCTCGTCCGGGTAAACTGACTCGCGCATTGTTGAGTGTCATCGGCACGGACTAATCGGACAGGGGCTGCCGGAGCTCTCCGTCCCCCCCCCCCTCCCCCTCTCACGCTGCCCCCTCCGGTGGTCACGTGACCGTGCTGACCTCTGACATCCCGGCAGGTGACGATGGCGGACAAGGCGGCGGCAGAGCGCGCCTGCAAAGACCCGAACCCCATCATCGACGGTCGAAAGGCCAACGTTAACCTGGCCTATCTCGGCGCCAAGCCCCGAGGCAATCTGCAGGCTGGTGAGTGGGGTCAGTATGCTTGCCTCTTCTGTCTCTCCCCCTCCCTCGCTTCTCTGCTCCGGACTTGTGGAATGTTGAATCAACGGGCTGGGGTTATTCCCGTCATGGCGGCAACCCGTCGGGTCCCGTTGGCAGTCGAAGGTCGCTGCCGCCTGAGATGCAAGTTTGATATACCACCTAAGTATGTTCTAGGCTCGAGAACGCGCCGAATTTATCAAACTAGGCATGTTTAACTAGGGAGGAACTCTAGATAACCAGGTACGCAATACCTGTGACATAATATATGTAAGTTCAGGAATTCCGAATACCTAAACTATGCCAATGTATGCACCAAACTTGCATCTCACCTGAAGTACTAGGCTACAGCGAGCCGCGATTGTTATTGGGACCCGAAGGGTTGACGCCCAGCCCGGGATAACTTTAGTCCGTTGATTCAATTTGTACAAGACTGTTCTGCTCTGTCCCTTGCACGCATGTTAGTTGGCACTGTTTTTGTTTCCTTTTTTTATTTCGGGAGGTGTCCGACAAGAACAGTATTTTAGGAGTCAGGTGAACGGTCCATATGCTTGACCGTGAATGCTTGGGGAAACATCCCAGAAACCCATTTTTCATATGATCGCCAACAGAGCTACGCTCCACTGACGGGCGAAGTCGTGAAGATAAGATAAAGTAATAAATACTCTACGCAGCACACACATCGCATAATCACACAGCCTAAAGTTTACCAGTCACATACTACAGGGTTAAAACGTATTTGATCACCTGGGCTCTAAAAGCTCCAAAACTGTCATAAAAGATGTCTGCGTTAAAAGCACTGCCTAAAAGGCATTAATTGCTCTAGGGAGCCGGCAGAACATCCCAGAGTCCACAGTTCTTACCCGTGCTCGAGACACTTATATCTTTAAGACTCGTAGACTCTTATAAGACTTCAGACTCGTATAAGACTCGAGACTCGTATAACACTAGTCTTAAATTAATAAAAAAATCTAAGATGCTGCTGCCGCCACCGATCTGGCTTGCAGAGTGAAGACTTCAATGTTTTGTTTTCGTTGTCAGCCGGTGAATTTCGACTGGCGCAGCCCGTCTTTTGACGTCAGCTGTTGGGGAGTGGTACCAACAGCTGATAACAAAGGCAAGCTGTAATTAGCATTGGGGCTGCGCCGCTGGTTTTTGGCTGGCGAGACCGCTCGCTTCGTTTGTTAGCGGTGGTTAGCGAGGTGTCTTGAGTCGCCTCTGACTCATCAACAGTGTAATTTATGCCTACTAGTCACTACAAAATGCGGGTACCCGAGCAGGAAACATACTGATCGGAATAGTCGCCAATGGGAGATACGCAGTTTATTACTCAATTTGTGCATGTGATGTCCTCGTCGTTGAAATTAATCTCTGCGAATCTGGGATAGTGCTCTCCGGTTTTGGTTTGCCCAGCAGACAGTCGCAGGCATTCAAAAGTCGAATTCAGATGGAGTATGATAGTTAAATTTTCTTTCAAAAAGTATTTCCATATAGTTTCTTAAAATCGTAATTGTCACCATAGTTATGACGTTTTACGAATTTATATTGAATACAAAATGGTTAAGCCTCATTAAGGGTCAATTAATTAGTGAAATAATATTATGTTCCTGGTCCAGTTGTGGCGCTACTTAGCTGTTCCATTCTGTATACAGCATGGTAGTCCCTAAGTATCATATCGTTTTAACTTGTATTCCATAATATTGAATTGCCTTTATATTTAATATAATTTGGAGTGTTAAAGTAACTGTTTTTAGCAGTATAGTGGCTGCAGCATCGCACCGTTCACGAACCTCAGTTTCCGTCACAACTATACTGTCAATCAGGTGATATAGCCTCGTTGGTATCATCGTTTGGGATCTTGTGCACGATTTGGTTTAATCTTGGTGTTTGATTGTCCAGCACTTTGTCTTCCGTCTCGGAGCCTGGTGCTGGTTCCTGGTGCTCGGGGTGTCGGTGATGGTGGTGATGCCAGTTGGTGGTGGTGGTGACGCTCTTGTTGTGCTGTTGATTAAAGAGACTACTCAGCCGGTAGGCGGCGTGCCATAGAGCATCAAAGGCTCGCCAGACCCACGCAAACCCCGTCATCAAAGCAGCTGTGAGGGACGAGCTAAGCGACCGACTAGCGTGCTAGTAGAGCGACTAGCGTGGCGGAGACGCTCCTGCTGATCTGTTGAGGAACACTCTACACTGCTTCGTGATTAGGCTCCCCAGACTACCGCATAGCTCTTACTTATTGCGAACGGTTAAACGAGCAGCTCACCTTTGATGATGCCGTTTTTGGCAGACGCTTGCGACAAAAACTCGGCTTCCCTCAGCTAGTCATCAGTCTTTCCCGATTAGTCACTGCTGGTGCGGCGTACACGCCGTTGACTCTCTGTAGTGCATGGCCTGTTGACTCGAGTCTCGGAGTCAGCCAGGCAAGAACCATATCCCCGTTCCAGTTGGGCAGTTCGGCACCCGGCTGCGACTGGGCACCCGTCTGCCCCCGGGGAGGGGGGGGGGGGTAAGTGGGCGGCTGGCACGGCCGCCACGACGTTCTGTCTGAGACGGAAGTCCCGCGTCTGATCCAAGCCTGACCGTGTTCCCTGTCGACGCTGGTGGCGTGGCGTGGCGCGGCGCTGCGCGGGGTGGCGTGGCGCTGCGCGGGGTGGCGTGACGTGGCGTGGCGCGGCGCGGCGTGGCGTGGCGTGGCGTGGCGCGGCGTGGCGTGGCGTGGCGTGGCGTGGCGCACCGCCGCCGCTTGTCTTGAACGCAGGCCAACAATGCGCTCGCCCGGGCGATTCCATTGTCTGCTCGGGGGAAGGGAGGGTCATCTGTCTGCCACTAGTGGGCGTGCGGCCCTTGCGGCTCCTGCGGCACGCGGTCGCGAGTGCCTGCACTGCGATTGCGAACGCAGACGCGTGCCATGTGGCGAGAGTTCCTAGCGTATCCAGCATTGCTGCTATCGCGGCGAAAGGGAATGGGATTGTTAAATCAAATTCATGGGGAAGAAAATGTGCTATACATTGGTAGGGGAGATAGCAGCATTTACGCCATTAAATTCATTGTATTAATTCCCTTAATTTGTTAGCCGCAACATATCATGAAATGTGGCCTTCGTACTGGACAATGGATGGATGGATGGATACTGGCAATGGATACTGGACAATGGATATACCGAACTATTCAGCGAATCGATTGTCATGGCTTCTAATATAGGTCTTCATTCTTAGTAAATCTTAGTTCTATATTTGCTTCACGAAATATTCCGTGATTCATCAATTCGGTTCAAGCTGTACTGATCGAATAGCGTGACGCGCGTCCAACGCCTCTTTGAAGTTGAATGTACACTCTGCGTTTAATTCTTCAGTTACATATTGAAGCCATCATTTGTGGTGCGATGCACCTGACCCTGGCGACATTGATTCCTTTAGTGTACGCCAACTGCTTCATTTGACAGCTCACGGTTATATAAGTTTTGTGTCTTCGGCGTTGAATTACTTTCGCCATTGCCAGACTAAACATGCGTGACTGCAGTGTGGTGTCTACCCATAATGCATGTCAGTGGGAAGCACTTTACACACACGCAAGTTTATTTACTTTCATGGAACAAACTACGACATAATTTAGTTTACACGGCTCATTTAAAGCAGCGTGTGTTAATTCGCTTTGCAACGTTTACAACTCCTGTTATTCAGGTCAAGTTGCATGTATCATATGGTCAACAAACCGTATAAATAATCCCTTCACCCCTCTAATGGTACCCCTTGGGACCCCTGTGACCTATGGGCCATGGCAGGCCATCGGGGCCATACGAATTGCGTACCCCTTGCGCTGTCGATTTGTCCTGGACCATCACGTTCTGATTAATGCACTGCTCGTGACATACGCCGCCATCAATCTCGCACAAACCCAGCAATGCCCGCCGGGTCCGACTTAGAGCCGAGCTCAAATCGCAGCAGCGATTATACCCGGCCTCCGGTAACGACACGGGACATGCGAACTGCGGCGCGTGGCGCACACACGCGTCGCCTCCGATGCGTCAGATTTGCCTCTGACTTACGCCGCCTCCCTACGGCTTATCACTTGCTATATCATCTGATGGTATTACTTAGATACGCCACTGCTCTCTGCTCGCCATCGGCACTCTACAGCAGCTGTTGGTTTGTCCACTGCCCAGCCACATATTAGGGCAACGGCAGCGCGGGACTGTGGGGGGTTGGGGTGGGGGAGGGTGTGAGCGCCGCTGGGCGAGCGGCAGGGGCAGGGGTCACGCGGTCCTTGGCACAGGCTGCCCGCCGGCTACCGGCGCTGCCCCCCCCCCCCTAACTCCCCCCCCCCCTCCCACCCCCGGCATGCCCACTAGAGGCATTGCAGACCACTCGCAACCAATCAGAACTCGCCAGCAGAATTAAAAAAATACTGCCTCACGAAGAACAACTTTGAATTTATTTGAATATGTGTTGGTACTTTTTAATTATTGTTATGGATGTCATTTAACCTGAGCAGTTGCAGCGCCTCTAACCACAACTATTCCTCAGTGACTTTATTTTAAGCAGAGCAACACTAAAAAACCCATCCCGACAAAAACTTCCGTGGGCTTTACGTTTCGACAGCTTTCGCTAAATAAATACCTACCTTATATGTGTTATTCACAGCATAATTTTTTGAACGTTCACATTATTATGACAGCCGATTTCGTTGATTATTTCACATCCATCCTCGGTCCGTGCCGCGCTGCGCCTGATCCAGGCAGAGGGCGGGCGAGCTGGTCCGTGTTTTTATGACCGCCATTATGCTCGCCCGCCGGCCGTTACATCGATTGAATTAAAATTGCCGTAATTGGCATTAAAGGCAGTCGCTGCAGCACGTCATTATGGAAATGGGAGTCTGCTTAGACGTGCAAAAACAGGGTGCTGCGCGTTGTGCAGTAATATTGTTGCTCGGCGATATGCAGGGCATTTGGACGACAATTTAAATGGACTAATTGATTTTGCTTGAGGTTGCAGAAACTTTTTTTATATTATTGCATTTATTGTATCTGGATTATTCACGATTTTTGTAAGGCTTATTGCTACCCTGGCTGGTTTTCTTCTTGTGTACGGGTGTTATTAATCGCCGTTGCAGAGAATACGATTCATTCTTAACTCGGTAATCGTCGTTGGAATGCGCATGCGGCAAACATTCATTCCATTTTTGCACGAGTTTTGTCTTCAAATGCTCAAACCTTTCGACCAACACTTTAAAAACATTGCTAAACCAAACGACGCATTGACTCCTTTGTTGTGCAGTCCGATCCGTTCCCAGTCTGACTGTCTGTGTTTCTGTCTGCTGTTTCAGGCTTGGCGCTCGCCTCAGCTGCTGGAGTCCGCTATCCGGCAATGTACGCGTGAGTGTGTGGTTTTTCACTAGTCACTTCAGTCACTTCACATTCACTCCCCACTACTCACTTACTCCCAAACGTACCAGCAGTCTTGTCACCCCCGCCGTCATCGGGACGTGTCCTAAAACACACGTGACGTGATTCCTTTGTGTGCCATAGCGATTAGCGAATGCACTGTTTGGTTGCGTGCGTGTGTTTTTGCGTGGTATTTTCGTTTGCAGTGGTCACTTTACGGCACGGGGGAGGTGGTCTCCAACACTGACTAATGCACAACTAGCCGGTTTGATTGCTGGGGCGTGGTGGTTGCGGTGAAGGGAACTTTGGTGTTTAAAACTTTCTGGCAGTGTATCGGTTGTTTCGACGCCTGTTGGACAGGACCGTCAGGATAGCTGGCAGGGGTGTCGGTAACACTTTACTCCCTCCCCTCCCCAGTTCCCCACCCTTCCCAGTCCATCTGTCAGACACCTGTCGACAGACCTGTCGTGGCCACGGCGGCAGACACAGACCTCCTGTCTTGGCCACGGCGACAGACAGACAGCTGACGCTGTCGGACGAGTGTCAGACGTTTGCTTGATGTAAAGAATGTGGGAAGGGGTGGTTAGCTGTATTCGGCCTGCATATATTATTTGATGGACGTATGTCACGGATTGATTGGTAAGTTGGCATATGCACTATGCAGTTGATGATGCTAATCAATATGCATATATTTAGTTCATATTCCCTCCTGGTGACGTATTCTTTAGCATTATTGCTACCAGATCTCCTGCATTTTAACGAGCTACCATTATAAGGGTATCCTAAAGGATATAATTACTTATCCTATAGGATAAGTAGGCTTATAGGATGACAATATAGGTTCATGTCTTATCCTATAGGATAAAGTATGAGCCCAGCAATATGACACCACCCCTAACCCTAATATCATGCTACGTGATATCACAACGCCATGCTTCGAGACCCCTGGCTCCCGCCCGCGTCTAATCGGCCCCCTTTACGCCGGCTCGCGTCTCTAGGTGGACACAAGCTCCCGGTATGGTGCGTGCTGCCCGCGTCCCCGCCCGCGCCCGCCTCCTTTCGACGCCCACCGGTCGCTCCCTGCCCATCGACATCGACGCTGCATCGCCGGCTGCGTCGCGGTCGATGGCAACGCCCCGGGGACCGCCGGAGTCCTATGTTCACGACGCGCGGTGGATTTCGCCGACGACGGCGTTTTTCGTCGCAGGCGACGGCTGGCCGCAGTGGTTGGCGGTGTTGATGAGGCTAGAATGGGGATGATCGACGTGGACGTGGGAAGCGACGGGAAGTGGGAAGCGACGGGAAGTGATGGAAGCGACGGTGCGATGGGACGTGGGGTGGTGGTGCGAGTCGTGATGGGATGTGATGAGACGTGATGGGACTTAACGTGACGTGATAGGACTTAACGTGACGTGATGAGACATGTCATCGTGTTGGTTGTTGTTTCTGCCGACGGGACAGCGTTTGGTACTATTGCACACCTATGAGGCCTACCAGGCCTATGAGGTTGGGGTTGGGGTTGGCGTTGGGTGAGGAGTCTCGAGAGGTTCCTTGGCTTTTTACATTTCTTGAAATTTTGCTGAGAAATGAACTAAGATATATAACGTTCGAGGGAATGTAATCGGTTTCAAGGATTACCGTCACAGTAGAGTAAATCGATGGTTTGGTGAATAAACTGGAATGAATGCAGTCGGCTGCCGTCTTGACGGTCATATTTCCCTGTTACATCACTATCGAGCGTCGCGCACACGTCACAAAGTCGACGTTGGAGCGTGGAATTGCCGTGTTGATATGGAGGAGTCACCCATGTTTAATGGACTGGGAGAGCCTTAGTAAACACGGGAAAACTGTAGTGGCGGTGGACGAGTTTAGGCGCGTTTGTATCCCCCGACATCTCATTCTTAGTCATTGTAGTTTTCCGTGCCAAAACCGTGGGTGGTTGGCACTCATTCCTTCTGGTGGGTGTAATAGTTAGTGACCCGTGACCGCTGACCTACCAATCACAAGGACCAATCTCAAAGAACATCTCCTGTGCCCCACGATCCTCTGTCTCGATCTTGGCATTGGCTCGGTCCACTTTCTGGCCAATCTTTTTGTTCATTGGATCTCTTCCCCCATGGCCTTTCAAATCACTCGACTTCAAAATCTACTGAGCTACGAAATCCTGCAAGCTTTTCTTGTGAGACATCCCGCCCCTCCAATGACCCAACTTTCCCTCCAGTGCCACCCACTTGGCCTTCAACTGACCCGCATCTAACCAACGTTTGAGCACCATGTGGAACACGTTTGGTCAACCAACGCCCCTCAGTTGACTCTCCCGAACACCTCTCGACTGACCGCTCGCCAGCTCAGCCCGTCACAGCCCCCCCCCCCCCCCTCCCCCCTCCCCTCCCCCCCTCTCCCCCCTCCCCTTCCCCCCCCCCCCCGTCAGCAGCGGTGGCGTCGCCTCACCTCACCTCACATCGGCCAATGGAATCGATCCGCCCTCGGTGTGGCCAGTTGGCGTCATTTATTCGCGACCGACACGAGACGCAACAATGGCGGCGCTCCGGCACTCCGGCCTGCTTTGAGCTGGTTTGCGGCGCCGAGCTGGTTGGCTTGTGATGATCAATCACTGCCAGGGACCGGCCCAGCCCGCCTACGGACGGTGGTGGACATATAGTACATATATAGCGAAGGTGCACATGTGGAGTCGCTTTGTTAAGTTGACCAAGCCCCGCCGCCGCCGGCCGCCGTACGGTGGTAAAGAGCGGGGTGCACCTGCACAGTGCACATTATCCATGCCATGGCCCTTGCTCGATATAAGTAAGGCATTTTGGATGTCTTGAAACAAGCATTGAATGCCGATTTTCAACCAGTGTTGCCTATTTAGCCGACATAATGTAATAATAAAGCAATGCATGATGACATTTAAAAAAAACTCCTGAAAGACGCATTCCAATGATGGCACCGACTCCATCCATCCTGCAAAGCTCTCCCAGCCAAGCCGCAGTCACCACACCAGTCAACGCATCGGGCTGGTGCCCCCTCCACTCCACTCCACTCCACTCCACTCCACTCCACTCCACTCCACTCCACTCCACTGGCCATGACCGCATTGCAGTGACTTCCCCTCCGCGCCGCCGAACGACAAACGTCGCTAGACATCAGCTCGCAGTGGTCACTGCACCGGTCTCACTGAGACAGCCCCTGAATACCCTACATGTGTGGGGTATTCACCATCCGAACACCCTTCACCCTACACAACCTACTGAATACCCTACATGTGTCGGGTATTCACCATTCCGAACACTCTTCACCCTACACAACCTACTGAATACCTTACATGTGTGGGGTATTCACCATTCCGAACACTTCACCCTACACAAACTACTGAATACCCTACATGTGTGGGGTATTCACCATTCCGAACACCCCTCACCCTACAGAACCTACTGAATACCCTACATATGTGGGGTATTCACCATTCCGAACACCCTTCACCCTACACAACCTACTGAATACCCTACATGTGTCGGGTATTCACCATTCCGAACACTCTTCACCCTACACAGCCTACTGAATACCCTACATGTGTGGGGTATTCACCATTCCGAACACTTTGTTTCGCCGGATAGCGAAATAGCCATGAAAGAATATGTTTCGGATTTAGTGGCGTGTAGCTTTGAGAGGAATAGGGATGGATTCTCGCCACTGTTATACTGCTTCTGGTATTTGGTACTCATCGTCGCAGATATGTGTTTGCATGATACCAGCATACAGATGCCAACTATGCTCAGGGAAAGTGCTCTTTGTTCGTCATTTGTCGGAATGTTTTCCTTTTGTTTATCGAAATGGTACGTATGCTTCGATTATGCGTAATGTATGAGTACTGAAGTACTGGTTCACAGCTGTTCAGGGATAGTGGTGTTTGTTTACGTTCTCGCATCTTCTTTCGGGCTGATGCCATGTTGGCAAAAGTTTCACGTGCTCCTAATGACGGGTTATAGTGTTTTGAATGTTTCAACTGTGTCCTTCACTTCAAATCAAAACAGGCAGTTTCCAACATGCTTTCATATTTCACAGAGAAGTGATCAAGATCATGGAAGCTATGAAATATGAAAGCATGTTGGAAACTGCCTGTTTTGATTTGAAGTGAAGGACACAGTTGAAACATTCAAAACACTATAACCCGTCATTAGGAGCACGTGAAACTTTTGCCAACATGGCATCAGCCCGAAAGAAGATGCGAGAACGTAAACAAACACCACTATCCCTGAACAGCTGTGAACCAGTACTTCAGTACTCATACATTCCGCATAATCGAAGCATACGTACCATTTCGATAAACAAAAGGAAAACATTCCGACAAATGACGAACAAAAAGCACTTTCCCTGAGCATAGTTGGCATCTGTATGCTGGTATCATGCAAACACATATCTGCGACGATGAGTACCAAATACCAGAAGCAGTATAACAGTGGCGAGAATCCATCCCTATTCCTCTCAAAGCTACACGCCACTAAATCCGAAACATATTCTTTCATGGCTATTTCGCTATCCGGCGAAACACTCCCCACCTCACAAGTTCATGAGCACTGTGAAAGAACGAATGAACAAATCCTGACTCTTAAACACTATTTGAAAGCAATCAGTTCCTGTAATCACCGTCAGGTCTCGTGACTGTTGAACACTACCTGGTCAGTGCAGACGCTTCCCGTGACCGCTCACCACGCCAGCCAATGCTAGAGTCCGCGGTATGACGCTATCACGTCATCACGGCCGCGTCGCCGCCGTCACGTCGCGCTCGCCACCACCGTCACGTCGCGCTCGCCACCACCGCCACGTCGCGCTCGTCGACTGGAACTAGTACCACCAGCCTGTGAACAGAACGGGTGATCTCGACACCGCGGCCGGCGGGTCTGGCCGCGCCGCCGCCGCTGGAGGCTGCGCTTCTGCAGCGGACGTCCACTTCACGGACTCTTCCGTCTCGTCCCTCGCGCACTCGCGTCACGACGCCCACTCTCCAGTCACCTCGAACGGCGTTGGAGTCCTGGAGACACACGACGTCGCCGATCTGAATATTCCTCCTCGTCACGTGCCACTTCTGCTGCGGCAGCAGCGTGGGGAAGAAGTCCCGCGTCCATTTTCGCCAAAAGGCGTCGATCAGCTGCTGGACAAACTCGTGCCGCCGACTGATGTTGGTCGTCTGGTGCCACGGACCGGACGGTGCACGACGACTGGCTCGTCCCAGCACCAGGTCGTTTGGGCAGAGGTATGTCCCGTCGTCCACTTCCTTCGGCTGCCTTCCTATCGGCCTCTCATTGAGCAGATTTGCCACCTCAAACAGGACAGTCTGTAGTTCAGAGAACTTCAGCACCTGCTCACCGATCACGGACAGCAGTGCCCGTTTGACGGAGCGGATGAGCGCTTCAGAACAGCCGTTCTGCCAAGGTGCATCAGGTGGAGTGAACTCCCATGTCATGCCGTTTTCTGCTCCGAACTCTCGTAGAGTGTCTGGATCCAGGTCTCTGACGGCAGCCCGAAGTTCCCTGTTGGCAGCAGTCAACTGTGAACCAGGATCTGAGAACAGCTTTGACGGACAGCCACGCAGGGACACGAACCTGCGGAGCACCATCAGGAACCCAGCTGTTGAGTATTCCGGCGCCAGGTCAACGTACACTGCTCTGCTCAGCATACAGTTGAAAAGAACACCGTAGGCCTTGCCTCTGGATCTCTTGTTCACTTCTCCGCGGATCGGTAAGGGACCGAAATAGTCCAGTGACGTGCTGCTCCACGCTGGTGTTGGTTTTAACCTCTCCAGCGGCAGCCGTCCCATCCTTTGCACTTCCGTTCTCTTGTCCAGTTTGCGACAGGTGACGTACCTGTACCGTACCGTCTTGGACAGTCTCTGCAGGTTCCCGATCCAGAACCGTTCTCTGACCTTGGATGTGGTTGCAGAGGTACCTAAGTGGCCCTGCTTGTGTATGTGCTCCACATAGATCAGTGACAGGCGATGATGGAATGGCAGCAGCGGGAGCTGTTGGCGGTTATAGCTGATCTCTAGCCACTCCTCAGCTCGAGCGCCGACTACCACCACGCCGTCTTCTCTGACTGTTGGACGCAGTCTCTGAAACTTCCCTCCTTTGATGTCTTCTTGCAGCATCTTCTGAGCTTCCTTGACCCAGTAGTTCTCTGCTGCTTCCAGACACTCTACAGAAGGCGGCTGAGCCACGTTCTTCAGGGATGGCTTCGGTAGCCGGAAGGTGCTGATGACTCTTGCCGTGACTCGCAGGAGGCGACGGTATCTTGAAACCTTGTTGATGTTCAGCAGACTCGCCGCATCACTTCCAGTTTCATCACATGTCATGATGACTGCTAGTCTTTCTGGAAGTTCACAGGTGCTGCTTCTCTCTTGTTTCAGCGGCCAGTCTGAGCTCGGGAGCTCCAGAAAGGCAGGTCCATTTTGCCATTCACTGTCTTGGCCAATCTCACTTGGGTGCTTTCCTCTTGTGATGCAGTCTGCACCATTGAGTCGTCCTTCGACCCAGTACCACTGAGTCGTGCCTGTGGTCTGTTGGATCTCGCCGACGCGAACAGCAGCAAACGTGGCGAATCCGTAGGACTCCTTCTGTATCATGGCTCTGACAATCTCGGGAGTCCGTCAGGAAGAATGTTGCGTCGAACTCAAGTTGCATTTCTTTCTTCAGGAATGCTGCGAGTCTGGCAGCAAGTACAGCTCCGTTCAGCTCGATCCTCACGATCGTCATCCTCTTCAGTGGCGACACTCTGGTTTTGGCAGCGATGAGCCGACTTTCAAACTTGCCGTTACTCAGCTCCCATCTTGCGTACGCACACGCTCCGAAGGCTTCGTTTGATCCGTCGCTGAACATGATCAGTGTTGGCTTACCCACTGCTTGCGGAGGCTTGATGCTGCGATGGAACACGACATCTTCCATTTCACAGAGCTCGCGGAAGAGTTCTGTCCACTCTTCCCTTCGACTGTCAGGGATGGGGTCGTCCCAGCCGAGTTCCTTCGCCTCTTCCATCCACAGCCTCTTCATCATGATCTTGGCCTTGATGGTGAAGGGTGTAGCCAACCCTAATGGGTCGTAGATGCCGTTTACTTGCGAGAGCACCATTCTCTTTGTCAGCGGATCGGGAACAGCGTCCGATTGCTGCGCTGGCGTCAACGGCTGCATGGACTTGACTCTCTTCTTCTTTGAAGAGAAGTCCAGCTTGATCTGGAAACAGAACGTGTCTTCTTCTGGTCTCCAGCTGACTCCCAGGACTTTGTCGGTCAGGTCACGCTCTTCACCTGGTCTCTCTCCTGACATCATCCAGTGCTTCATGTGAAATCCTCCAGTCTTCAGTAGCTTCTCCACGTTCTGCGTGATAGCTGAGCCTTCATCTTGGCTTGACGTGCTGAAGATCACATCATCCATGTACGTGTTCTTCAGCACCACGTCTGCTGCGTCCGGGAACTGGTGTTGTCCCTGCTCAGCTGTCTTGCGCATGGCCAGCATGGCCATCGCTCCAGCGGGCTTGTCGCCGAATGATACTGACGTCATGACGTATGTGTCCGGTTCTCTGTCTTCCAGGTCACGCCACAAGAATCTGTGAGTGTGTTGATCCAGTAGAGGGATCTTGACTGAGTGATACATCTTCTTGATGTCTCCTACTACTCCCACATTTTCTTCCCTGAATCGAAGTAGGATGCCCAGTAAGTTGTTCAGAAGATCAGGTCCCTTGACCCAGAAGTCGTTCAAGGTGTAGCCTCTGAAGTGAGCGGAAGAGTTGAAAACGATACGGCAGGGAGTTGTACTGGATTCCTTCATCACCTCGTGGTGGCTGATGTAGTAGACAGGTCCGGCGTAGCTTTCAGCTTCTTCGTTTGTGACCTTCCTTGCTACTCCTCTGTCGATCATGTCCTTCATCTGCGCTTGGTACACAGCTGCTCGTTCCGGGTCCCTCTTGAGCCTCTTCTCGGTTGACTTCAACGTTGCCAGTGCTGCTCCCTTGTTGTCCGGAAGACTGTTTGGATGCTTGATCCACGGATACTGAGCTTCCCAGTGGCCCTCTTCTGACTTGAACTTCAGACCGTCTTCTATCATTTTTAGCTCTCTTTCTTCTTTCAATGTAAAATCCTTCCCTCCAGGTGGACAGTGTCCACATCGGCAGCTGCCGCATCTTGGTGTGCACTGGATACCCAGAGCTTCTGTCTCAAAGAAGTCTCTGATCGTTACTTCCTTTGCGCTTGCATGCAGGATCTGGCTAGGATACTTGCGCCGCGTCTTCTCTGTTAACTTTGGATGCGATCCCCCGAGGCAGCTCCCGAATCGGTTCTTCAAGACGAGAAGATGGCCCAGGGAACGATCACAAACCGGGTGGAACCCTGCATACTCGAACCCTACAAGCACGTCGATCTCACCGACTGGTCTCACCACTTGTGCGATTTCAGGAACACTTTTTGTGTCGATCGGGTTGATGGCGCTGGAGATCTTGTCTATCCCGTAGACCATGATGTCTTCCACTTGACCTTCTGTGTCCTTGAGTGGCAGGACATACTTGTTAGACGGGATCTGCTTCTTGACACAGCCGACACCAACCACTGAGAGCTGACACGGTGTACCTTCAAGACCCAGCTCCGCTGCCTTCTTCAAGGTGATCAGGCTGATGGTGGCTCCACCATCCCAGAGGACGTTCAGCTTCATTCCAGCTTCATCACCAGCTTGTACCTCCATAACTTGCAGGAGACAGATGGCGTTGTTGTCGTCAGTTGCTGTCATGACCGGGGATGCAGCTTCACCAGCTTCGGATTCTGCATGCAGTGTTCTGTGATGGTGTTCTTCGCACCCTCTCACTCCACACTTCTTCCTGAACCTGCAGTCGCCTTGCCTGTGGCCTCTCTTCAGACATGACCAGCATCCTCCCTTTTCACGGAGAAGGTTGAACTTGTCACCTCGGTTCAGATTCTGGAAAACTCTGCAGCTCTCGGTTGAGTGACCTTCAGTGGTGTGCAGCAGACATTTCATCTTGGGCTCGCTTTCTTCCTTGGTTGCAAAGTTCACAAAGCCTGGCTTGTTTGGGGACACATTTCCACGTCCTGGATCCCTCAGGTCTGCATTCATGTACTTGAGTGTCCTTTTGGCTTCTTGAAGAAACTTCAGAAGGTGTGGAAACTTATCCTTCTTGTTGACTTCACTTTCATCAGAGCAAATCTTCTCAGCCCACTTTCGTCTCGTGTCTTCAGGCAGTTTGGCCTCAATCATACTGACAACTGCTGTGTTGGATATCTCCTTTTCCATTCCAAGTCTTCTGAGGTCGTGGTAGCCTTGTTCGATAACCTCAATGAATTCCACCAACCCTTTCTTGTCATCTTTCATCCTGAACTTCTTGATGTCGTTGACAATCAAGTCAGACACCATGGAAGGATCACCAAATTCTTCATCCAGTTTTGCCCACATTTCACTCAGGCTGTCCACAAGTTTGACAACTTCTTGGCCCTTTTTACTCAAACAAGTTCTGAGGGTGTATGCTGCACTTTCTTCATTGTTTGCTTGAGGCATGACTTGTTTTTGGAAATCCATCTTGAATCTTGGATAATCCCTGATTTCTCCACCAAACTTGGGAAGTTCTACTCGACTCAGTCGAATACCAATCTGGCTTGCTTGTTTTTCTGCATTTGCCTTTTTTAATTCATTTTCCTTGTTCTTCTTGTACTTGTACCAGATCCTTTGGGTTTCTGTGAAACTTGCTTCTACTTCATCCATCCAGATCTCAGCTTCTTCAGCTTCCTCTTCTTTGAGTGTGTTGACGTACAGCACATGCTGCTCTTGAACGTTGGCTCTGGAATCTTTGACCTCTTCAAACCAGTCACCCACCAGGTCCACATCTTCTTCTTCTTGGATTCCTTGACGTAGTGTGTTGGTTTGCCTGGTGAACAATCTCTTGGCTGTCGTCCGAGCCCTTTTCAGTGAGGTCTGGGCTTCCTGAGCTTTTTCATCAATAACTTTCTTATCATCATCCAGACCCATGGCTGTATACACAATCAATCCAAATCAAAGAAAGTTAGTTACATCAACAGCACAAATTGAGGCAAACATGAAAATCAATCTATGTCAAAGTCGAGTCAAATTCAATGTCCCTTTTCATGAATTCAGTCAATGATCTGGTTTAGATCTGTGCTTCAGATCTTGAATTACACTGTCTTCAAATAGTGTTCCGAATGCACTACATCAATAGTTAGTGTTTTGAATGTTTCAACTGTGTCCTTCACTTCAAATCAAAACAGGCAGTTTCCAACATGCTTTCATATTTCATAGCTTCCATGATCTTGATCACTTCTCTGTGAAATATGAAAGCATGTTGGAAACTGCCTGTTTTGACAAAGTGAAGGACACAGTTGAAACACACTTCACCCTACACAAACTACTGAATACCCTACATGTGTGGGGTATTCACCATTCCGAACACCCTTCACCCTACAGAACCTACTGAATACCCTACATATGTGGGGTATTCACCATTCCGAACACCCTTCACCCTACACAACCTACTGAATACCCTACATATGTGGGGTATTCACCATTCCGAACACCCTTCGTCCTACACAACCTACTGAATACCCTACATGTGAGGTATTCACTCTTCTGACGCCTTTCACCCTACATACACTACATACCGCTACCATGTGCAGTGGATGATATATCGATACCACCCATTAAAATATATGTATGCATGTAACATTCCATACCTTCAATGTTTACCCAGCTACGATGATAAACGCAACCTGGGTGCGGCAATAGTGTGATTAAAATTTACCTCGCCGTCCCTTTAACGATCTGCGTGGCGGCGCAGTTACTTGCCAGGGCCCAGGGGATCGGTAGCCCCCCCCCCTCCCTATCGCCACGTGCCGTCGGAGGGCACTTCCGTGCTCCCACTGCCGTGGGCACGCTATCAATTGCATCTGACTGCATTTCGTTTCCGGCCATGTGCATGATTGTCGGCCTAGTGGTGTGCATAATGAGTCGAAAGGCGGCGTAGGCACGCGCGCACATTGAAGGGCGGTGTTCGGTCCCCGCTCGCCCCCCGCTCGGCCCCCGCTCGGCCCCCGCTCGCCCCCCCCCCCCCCCCCGCTCGTCCCCCGCTCGCCCCCCGCTCGCCCCCCGCTCGCCCCCCGCTCGCCCCCCGCTCGCCTCCCGCTCGCCCCCGCTCGCCCCCCGCTCGCCCCCGCTCGCCCCCGCTCGCCCCCCGCTCGCCCCTCGCTCGCTCCCCGCACAGGATGGTATTGGTCACGGTTTGTCGGATCTCTGCCGCGGCCTGTCGTGCTTGTGACGTCATGATCTAGCCAGAGATGTGGCTTGTGATGTAGCGGCGTATGATCTAGCTGGATGTGAACGGGCGGCTCGGCACCCTCTTCGGCAGCAGCCCATTGGTTCAGATAGCTGGCGGGATGACCTGCTCAGTGTGCAGATAGTCGTGTGGGAAGACGATCGATCGATTAACGGAGGAATAATGCGCATGGTTTTGGTACTGAACAACGTACGTGGGAAGTTTGTTTAGTCATCCGAATGCTCGTTGGGGAATTCTTTGTAAAAACAAGTTATTTAAATTTTAAGTAGTAAATTGTTTGGGGCTCATTTGTTGTAAAAAGAAAAGAGAGAAGACCTTGATCTCGTTTGATTAGGCCTTGTAGTGCCAGAGGTCTGCAACCCTTCAGTTAAGCGTGAATATCATGTCAGTGCATTTCATAACCAACTTTACGTCAGATAGATATCACTACATCCTATCTCATGTATGTCATACCCATACCCCCCCCCCCCCCCCCCTCACCCACCCACCCACCCACCACCACCACCACCACCGCCGCCGCCGCCGCTGCTGCTGCCGGGCGTCCTTGCTATACAGCCGGTCCGAGTTCGTCCGTGCCGTGAGCGTCAGTCAGTATCTGGCCTGGTAGTGTCGGGCCGGCACACCACCTGGCTTCCTCACAAACGATCCGCCAACAACGGCAGGTGTTCCCCTGCTGGCGCGACGCGTGCTGCGCCGCCGCCGGCCGGCTGGGCGGGTCCCCTCTGGCGCCCGGCCGGCCGCCGCCCGCCGCCCAGTCGCCCGGGACGGCGGCTGCTGCTGACATGGACAATGGTATGCAGCGGGTGGAGGCGAGTGGAAGGGGGGGGGGGCGAGCGGGGAGGGGGTGATGAGTTCCGCTGCAAACAGGAATGAAATGTCATTATGTCCTGTATGATTTTTAGAATACTTGCTTCTTGTAATGAATATTAGCATGCCATTGTCAATGTGTTTAAACACAGCCCTGCTAAATTAGGCCGAAGCAGTGATACATCCTTTGATAGTTATTACTTATTCACTCATCATTGTCATTTACCTGCCTTGCTTTGCACTGGAACAACTTACACATGGCTTGGAGTTGGGATGGACTTAACATTCCAAAAAATGTAAAATTGAAGTTCAAAATGAATTTTTCCAACTGCGGATTTCATAAGCGGTATTTCTAGTCTGACTTCTATGGATTTAACGGCCGACTCGCTGATCTGCTTATAACCCGATGATATCGGCACCTCATTAGTCTGACGTCATCATCAGAAGTCATCGCTGTCTGCGTCCGCGGTGGTCAGCATGCCGGTCTGAAATAAATATCCTTGAACTCTTCTCTACCACGATAAATTACCACCCGGGTGGGGGCGGGCGGCGTTTGAAGTGTAAGAATCAGTCGCTAATGCTTCTCTCATTTTACCGCTGCGGTGGGGATTGATTACCTCTTGTGCCGTGGCTGTCGCTTCGGAGCCTCTTGAACATACCTCCCGAGTCTCTCTTCTCTCTCTTCTCTCTCTTCTCTCTCTTCTCTCTCTTCTCTCTCTTCTCTCTCTTCTCTCTCTTCTCTCTCTTCTCTCTCTTCTCTCTCTTCTCTCTCTCTTCTCTCTCTTCTCTCTCTCTTCTCTCTCTTCTCTCTTCTCTCTCGCCTCTCTCGCCGCTCTCGTGCCTCTTCGAAGACGGAGGGCCTAGTTCGCCTCAGCCTCGTGCACAGGCCGCCTAGTTCCGCTTCCTCAGAAGACAGAGGGCCTAGTCCACCTCAGCCTCGTGCACACGCCGCCTGGTTCCGCTTCTTCATAAGACAGAGGGCCTAGCCCGCCTCAGCCTCGTACACAGGCCGCCTGGTTCCGCTTCTTCAGAAGACAGAGGGCCTGACCCGTCTGACGCATGCTCCGAAGCGTCGCGACCAATGCGGCGCGAAATCCGCAGTCATGGCCGCGCGTCGCGTCAGCTGACTGGCGCCCTGCCAGGTCACGTGGTTTAACATGGCCGTCGCGGAGCGGGGCTGTGAGGTGCTCCACTGGTGCTATACCCGTGCTCCACTGGTCATATAACCGTGCTACCACTGGTCCTAAAACCGTGCTACCACTGGTCCTATAACGGTGGTCCTATAACCGTGCTACCACTGGTCCTATAACCGTCCTACCACTGGCCGGCTGACGCGGCGGCAGCGGCGGCGGCAGCGGAGCGGAGGCGGCTGCTGGGTTAGATCTGTAGTGCAGGTGAACTGCGCACACAGCTAGTGACCGATAGTTGTTTGTATTTTAGTTGTAAACAATTATTGCAGAGGGACGGGATAGCTAGATTGGTATATCGTTTTTTTATTGGGGTTTAAGGGAGCGCCGACTCATGAGGTCAATTTGCCCCCATTCGGTATATCGTTGAACTCATATATGGGTTCACGGTTCGAATATGGCTACTGGTGGAGTTTTCTTGTCTCCCGGTTTGATGAGCGTAAGAGACCTGACTATTTATGCGCCGAAAGTCACTTCGTCGTTGTAATACATTAATGCCACCACCCCAGGCATGTCGAAATCTTCCCGCTCAGAAGGCTTACAAAACGAGACAGTCGGGAAAAACGGGAAGCGTATAGTCAGTATTCAAGTGCATTTGCGTGTGAACTTGCGGTTATTACCGAGCGGGCCCGAAGCGCCCGTGAGGTTTCTAGTCAACTTACTAGACAAATTAACATTTGATCCGGCCAGAACTGGCCTGAACAGGCCCGAACCGGCCTGAACCGGCCCGACCCGGCCATACAGACGCTTTTCGAAAGCTAATAACTTTGCAACCACTGCTCCGATTGAGATCGGGTTTCCACCTTGGATAGGACCATCCAATCAATTTTGATTTTGTTATGGTGCGTTCTGATGGGGGTGGTATCACAGTGAGTGGGACTAGCAGACGTCGAAATGAACAAAAATAATTATTGATCAAAAATGGCTTGATTTATCTAAGCATTCGTTTTTTTGTATACACTGAAGCATGAACCGCTCTTTTGGCGGATTCGAGAAAGGAGATCATTTACAATTTAATCGAACTGAATTTTTATGTTGGCATGCATGGAGGTCTGGCTTGTATGGAGGACTAAAAGGACTAAAAGGGACTGTTCTACCACGTATGCTCCCGTACCGTTTCATATTTCAAACCTGTTTTAGCTTTACCAGTGCGCGCCCGCTCAGTCATCGCCCAAAAAGGCGTTTACTGGTTATTGATACTTATTATTGAATGCTAAAATGTTGACATCGTAATGTGTCCTGAACTTGTGGCCAGTTCTCATTATGATTATTTAATGTTAAAATCTTGACGTCGTTATAGGTCGTTCCGTGCAATGTTTTCATTTTGCTATGCGATTTGTAAGCATTTCTCGTCATGCTACGCAATTTAAAGCTTCATGTCACCAAACACTTGCCTTTCTGAGTTCCTGCTCAAAACACACCATACAACCAAACGTGCCCCTCAACGATTGCGTGTTCCGTATTAGTGCATGCGCGAACACGGGGTAATGCAAGCGTGTCGGTTCTTATAACTGCATGCTAAAGCCGGCTTAACCACGGTTTCCGATTCAATACGAATTAACTCCGTGAGTCGTTCAGCGTTCGAACACGTCGCTTTAGTTCAGTGTCTCCATTCACAGTGCATAACCCCTTTGTGCACACAGCATTAGTGAAAGAAGCTTAGTCGTCGTTTTCATTACCGGTGAGCTGGTGTGTGATTAAATATGCAGGCTGTTCAAACTGGCGGCGATTTAAAAGCAGCTGATTCCCGCCACACGACTGCAAGCATTGTCATTGGGCTCGTGCTGTTGGCGTGTGTTGCGTCTGCTTGCCGCTGGTATTACATGTTTGTAGTGTCGTTCTGCTGTAAATCGGTTATAGTCGGATTAGACTGGTACAGTCGAGCCACATCTGCTTGTTCAAACGCTGATTTATCATACACACAATGCGAAATTGTAACTATTAAACAACATTGTATAGGTTTTGAGTGTGGTTGGCTTACTTGTCGTATGGGTTCCGAATCATCTGCTCGCTGGCTTTTGCTACCTATGTTTTTTTCTATGTAACTAATTCCCCTAATGGTCTACGACGCCAATAATAGACCTTGATGAACTGGAAATCATGCTACTAAAGCAATATTATCAGAATGTGGATGAATAATTGGAAATGGAGCGTTGTGTAGTTGCAGAAATTCCCGGATGGGCTGGCTGGCCGCATTGCTGCTGCAGTTCTGCACGTTCCTATCCTTCATCGTTCCCTCACGTGTGTACGGATGTGACATTACATACTGTGACATCACAGGATGTGATATCACAGGATGTGACATCACATGTGACATCACATGCTGCGACAGCACATGTTGCGACAGCACATGCTGTAACATCACATGCTGTGACGTCACATGCTGTGACATCACATGTGACATCGCATGATGTGACGTCACATGCTGTGACGTCATGTGACATCACATGTGACATCGCATGATGTGACGTCACAGTGTGTGGCGTCACATGGCGCCGTGTGTCCCGCTGCGCTCGTCGGGCTGCCTCGCTGCGCCTGTCGGCCACCCTCGGGCCAGGTGACATGAACCCGGGGCCCGTCACCGGGCGCGAGCTGGCTGGCGCACTGACATATGTCAGATGTCAGACATTGAGCGGCCCTCTGACACCACACGGGGGTGGCGTGGCACGTTTCTTGTGCTTCGAACGCTCTGCATCGTTCGCTGTGCATTGTTCGCTCTGCATCGTGCACTGTGCATTGTGGCGTGGATAGTGGACGCGGTACCGTTACTCCCAGCCGGGCACACCACGTGCCGCCGCCAGACGCCACGCCTGTCTCACATTGCAAAATACCGCATACGCGTGCAATGTCGGCGGCGCCGTCACGAGACCGGTTGGGGTGGCCGGGTCCGCGTCCTCATTTCCAAGTATATATACGCTCGCATCGTTCAGTAGTAATGCACATTCCCTTCCCGGCCATGTTACCGTGTGTCACGAGGCGCCACGTCGGTTGAGCACCGAAAATGCTCTTCGACAGCATCGTTCACAATCAGTTGTGAACTCGCAACGTCGATTGTTCTGCGTCCGCTGAACTATCGCTCTAGCGTCGTTCGCGGAGACTTCAACGCAGCGCGGCGGAGGCTTGTCCTGCGGAGGTATACTGTGCCGCCGTGCGCCCTGGAGCGGCGGTCCAGTCTACTCTGGATCTCGCAGGGGCCGCTCGCCGACGCCGGCTCGAGGGACCGCTTCAAAAGCCAATAAGCCCATTGCCTTTGATATCTGCGGGCGCACGCAAGTTGATTAGTTATTCTCGTTTATTATCGGGGAGAGTGGATGGCGCTCGGGGTGCATGATCGTGCTCCAGTCGTTGTTTTCCACTTGGCGGAATACGGCGAGATATATTAATATCCTGTTCCCTGATGGATTGACCCTTCGCCGCCTAATACCACTACGCGCCGACATGATCGCAATTATTCCTGGCTTAGCCGTGGTAGTTAATCGTTGTTCATCCTTAATTACATTTTTAGCGATCGTAAAACAAAGAGCAAAGCAAATCCGTGATGACCCGGTGATCCTAACCACTGCTCACACCTGCCTTCGCAAAGCGCTCTTCACTTGACACAGCCCAGTACCTACTGACGGCCGACTGTCTGGTGCCGATGGATGGGAGTGAAGTGCTGCAGGGGGAGGGGAGGGGACGGGCGGTGGCGCCGGTCCCGCCGCCCCGTCGCTTCATAATGCATGCGGGGATCGATCGGGCCTGGGTTATTGAGCTGGGATCATGGGAGAACAGGCAGTCTGCGGCGGGCCGGGGAGGCGGCGGCCGAGGCGGAATGGGGAGATGACTGATGATTGCTCAGTGCAGATGGGCGTTGCTTGTCAGACGTGGAAGGGTAACATTTTCACTTGCAATATAGCCAGAAGCAGTGGTTTGGCTCCATTTAGTGTTTAGGAGCAGTGGTTTGGCTCCATTTAGTGTTTAGTAGTAGTGGTTTGGCTCCGTGTAGTGTTAAGGGAGTAGTGGTTTGGCGCCGTGTAGTGTTAAGGACCAGTGGTTTGGCTTCATGTAGTGTTTAGTAGCAGTGGTTTGGCTCCATGTAGTGTTTAGGAGCCGTGGTTTGGCTCTGTGTAGTGTTAAGGAACAGTGGTTTGGCTCCATGTAGTGTTCGGTAGCAGTGGTTTGGCTCGATGTAGTGTTTAGGAGCAGTGGTTTGGCTCCGTGTAGTGTTTGAGGTCGTTGCGGCGCAGTATAAACTTTGCCTGTAGTGTTGTCATGTTTCCATGGGACCTAATGTAGCATGTAAGGTAAAAATGGTTTTAAATTATCTCATTTAGTATTGTAATTGGCTTAATTGAACCTAAAGCACTTAGGTTAATCACGTCGTACTGGTGCTATGCTAACATGTGCATCAAATGCTTGGATTATTTGCCTCTGAGTCAAGAAGGTGCAGCTATGTTGGCTGTCATTTGATTTTTAATCATCACCTAACAAAACTGTTTGTTGAAATAATCGTTATGTGCAGGTTGCGTGTTTGTTTTGTAAAAAAGTCGTGGATGAAAAGCTAATTTGATCGTTAGATTCGGCCCTAATACGCAACCTGTAAAGCTGCTATGGCAATATCCCGCGAGCACCCCAGTATTCATTTTCTTGGCCAAATTAAACTCTCTTGATCGTGACGATTTCAAAGTGTTGATTACTACGAATGTAATTTTAATGCAATTCTGCGATAATTTACGGCCCTGAACCAGCCCAAATGTCCCCAGATTATTGACTGAACCAGCCCAAATGTCACCAGACTATTGACTGAACCAGCCCAAATGTCACCAGATTATTGGCTGGGCTCGGCCGTTTTGAGGCACCATTTGGCGCCGGCCTTTCAGTGGAGCATTATTGTGCTGTCGCGGCATCAAGCGTAATAGGTAGATGGCGAGTAAGTGCCCGTGTAGCTGCAACCCCTGCCTTACTGCCAAGATTTATCGCCGACCATGGTCGTTTGTTTCTGTGGCGGCAGAGGTTGACCATTAAACCTACGGTCATAGGCAGTGGGTTTGGACTTCGGACTGTACTGAACTGAATGCCTGCTGTACGACCTCGTAATTGAGGTCATGCATTGCTGATGGTGTAAAAGCTTCCGCAGTGGTTTTGGTGCGGAGGTATTTGTTGGTTTTTCGTTTTACTGGTGCGACTTTTCCTTTCGTGCTCTGAGCATTTTATTCGATAATATAACATCTGTGTCGTGTTAAGTACTTGTGATTTGTTAGAAAACCACCCAATCGGCATGTACTTTCATCTCTTTTTACCTCGGAATCTGAACTACATCTAGTAAAATGCCTTCTGCGCGGATGTAGCTCAATGCTGCGCCAGCAACCATTAGGGTGTCCCTAAAAAAATCACTTTTTCGTCTGTGCAAGCTTGCCAATTAGCACGGTGTTCTCCTAGGCCAATAAGAAGTATGCCAAATTGCATTGCGATTCTGTGAGTTTTGGTCCCCCGGGCCTACACAAGTCAGTGACCCCTACCTAAAAATATAAAATCAAAGTTGTCGTACAGACCTCCGCGTGTGCTCATTTGAAAGCTCTTGTTGAGTAGAATACACTTTTATACAGTCAGTAGCGTACCCAGGATTCGCTCCAGGAGGGGGCAATGTTTGCTCAGGGGGGCATAAAGTACCCCCACGAGAAAACAAAACTCACCGGATTTGACCCACTATATTTTTAAAAGGGCATATTTTCGCTATTTTTCTCTTTAAAAAAATCAAAAAATCATTCATTTTTTTCGACCAAGCCCCCCCCCCCTTCGGGGGGGGGGCAATTTCCCTGTTTCCCCCTCCCCCTCCCCCATTGTGTACGCCTATGTATACAGTCTAAATGCTCTAAATTTAATAGTTTTCTCTACCAAGATCAAGCTTTAGGGTGCTGCACACTAAAGTTCGGTTTTGGGAAGAGGTTTATGACTAATATAACGAAAACTATTAAGTTTAGAGCATTTCGATTGTATCAAAGTGTATTCTACTCAAATTAAAAAGAAGAGCTTTCAAATGAGCACACGCGGAGGTCTGCAGTCTGTACGACAACTTCGATTTTTTATTTGTGATTTTTAGGTAGGGGTCACTGACTTATGGAGCCCCGGGGGGACCAAAACTCAAAGGATCGCAATGCAATTTGGCATACTTCTTATTGACCTAGAGGAGAACACCGTGTCAATTGGCAAGCTTGCACCGACGAAAAAGTTTGTTTACACCCTAGCAACTGGCTTTTGTTAACCCTAGCAACTTCTTTATACCCTAGCCCCTGGCGATATCAAAGCCTTTGCATGCACCGCGGCATCATGTCTGTTTGCTTTCACGTCTCCATGGCTAAATCACCGCTGCTCGTGTCCTGCTGGCAGTATGTATTCGCTTCCCACCGCCGCAGCCCCCGCCCCTGCCGTGATTGCCGTCCACCGCCCGGCCGAACCCGCCATTGAAACCACGCGGACAAATGACTGAATAGAGACAAATGACAGCGCCTGGGGAACAGCGGGGAACGCCGGTCACCCGGCTGGATGTAACAAAAGGAGACAGTTAGTCACCCAGGCGCAATGCGCACCGCCACCACCGCCACCGTCAAGATTACCGCCGAATATACCGTGGTAATCGACCCGCGCCGCACTGACGTGCCCGCTACAGCCCGCTACAGCGCGCCACAGCGCGCCACAGCTCGCTGCAACTCGCTAAAGCGAGTGTGATTTTGCAAGTCCGTTTCCTGCGACGCAGTATCGATCGGCGGCAAACTACAGCAGTTGACGGGGGAGGGGGGAGGGGGAGTGGGGGGGGGGGGGGGGGCAGGGGGACGACCGATCGTGACTTGCCGCCAGCTCGTGACGATGTGAAGTGATGTGGGCGCAACACGCGCGCCCCTGCCGGCCGCGGAGCCCCCCGGTAATTTTGAGTCAACACTTACTATTGGTTAAGTGTGGTTCACATGCGATGTGGAGCTGGGAGGACGGCAGGTTGCCTGTGTCAACTTGTCAGGTAGCTACAGCTTACTTAGTGGTCAATTTAGAGGTCGACTATTGGCGAGCTCAAGAGAGAAGCAAGTAGAGATGAAAATGGTGAAAGGTGCCTGAGCGCGAAACCGTTAAACTGCTGTGAGTCATAATGTTTCGCTGTTTATGATGAGCTGCGCTCAAGATACTGAGCTGCTTAAATAGGTAGGTATATGTGCTTTTTAAAAGTTCTACCGTTTTCGGCTGATAAAAAGTGAGAAGTTCTCAAAGACGCATTACAAAATATGGCAAGCTGAAAATAATTGCAGCGTTGTAGCGTTCGTAGGACAATTTCGTTCTTCAAATGTAAAACTGCCGAGATTCAATATTTCAGACAACTGGTGTTACGGGGAGAAGTATATGCCGTATCTTGGTCGTGCGCTGGCACAACTTCGTTTTGTTTGCAATACAAGCTAGTGGATCAGTGCGTGATCACATTTGCGTCATTTCGCCGTCCATCCAACGATCCCCGCCCCTCCACGTCTGCTGACCATTCCCATGGGAGGGCAAGAGGGCGGGCCGTGGAGGGGTGGAGGGGCAGTGTCGTCTCATCCTGGCACGCGAAGCCCCGCCCACTCGCCGCGACCCGACACCGCCTGGGGGCATACATGATTTAGAAGCTACAGCGGGCAATTGCCGCATTAGCGGCCTCCGACGGCAGCCGTCATTTATTGATACTGTGGATCATTGGGCGGCGATCGCGCCGCGGCATCCTGCGTCATAAACGCCGCCGGTGCGCGGTGATTTGTCGCACGCGCGCCGGACAGCTGGCGTCAATAGTGGTGGACGGTAGGAGCGGTGGATTGGTAGGTGGGCGGTGCTAAGTTGGCCTACTGGGTCTGTCTGTCCCCAAGTTCATTGTGTTTGGAATGAGGGATGCGGCGTTCGAATGAGCGTTTTTCGTGGTTGAAAGGAGATTACGTGGATGGAGAATTTAAAAAGAAGTTGTCTTTGTATTCGATGGAATAAAATCACGGGCAATGCAGGTATATGCAGAATGTGAAGAATTGGACATGGGTCCGCTAACGCAGAACGTTTTGGACGGTTATATGGACTGGCAGTATTCGAACTGACTGCCTGGGGCTGCTGTCACTTGTCAGAACCTGGGCTGAGTGATAACCAATCTCCAGATATCCAGAGCTATACAGACCACTCTCCCACCCACTGACGGGGAGCTGTACAGAGCACTCTCCACCCACTGGCGGGGAGATTTACAGAGCACTCTCCCACCCACTGACGTGGAGCTATACAGAGCACTCCCCCACCCACTGGCGGGGAGCTATACAGACCACTCCCCCACCCACTGACGTGGAGCTATACAGAGCACTCCCCCACCCACTGACGGGGAGCTATACAGAGCACTCCCCCACCCACTGACGTGGAGCTATACAGAGCACTCCCCCACCCACTGGCGGGGAGCTATACAGACCACTCCCCCACCCACTGACGTGGAGCTATACAGAGCACTCCCCCACCCACTGGCGGGGAGCTATACAGAGCACTCCCCCACCCACTGACGTGGAGCTATACAGAGCACTCCCCCACCCACTGGCGGGGAGCTGTACAGACCACTCTCCCACCCACTGACGTGGAGCTATACAGAGCACTCCCCCACCCACTGGCGGGGAGCTGTACAGAGCACTCTCCACCCACTGACGGGGAGCTGTACAGAGCACTCTCCACCCACTGACGGGGAGCTATACAGAGCACTCCCCCACCCACTGGCGGGGAGCTATAGAGCACTCCCCCACCCACTGACGTGGAGCTATACAGAGCACTCCCCCACCCACTGGCGGGGAGCTGTACAGACCACTCTCCCACCCACTGACGTGGAGCTATACAGAGCACTCCCCCACCCACTGACGGGGAGCTATACAGAGCACTCCCCCACCCACTGACGGGGAGCTATACAGAGCACTCCCCCACCCACTGGCGGGGAGATATACAGACCACTCTCCCACCCACTGACGTGGAGCTTTACAGACCACTCTCCCACCCACTGACGTGGAGCTTTACAGACCACTCTCCCACCCACTGACGTGGAGCTTTACAGACCACTCTCCCACCCACTGACTGGGAGATATACAGAGCACTCTCCACCCACTGGCGGGGAGCTATACAGAGCACTCTCCACCCACTGGCGGGGAGCTATACAGAGCACTCTCCACCCACTGACGGGGAGCTGTACAGAGCACTCTCCACCCACTGGCGGGGAGCTATACAGACCACTCCCCCACCCACTGGCGGGGAGCTATACAGAACACTCTCCACCCACTGGCGGGGAGCTTTACAGAGCACTCTCCACCCACTGGCCGATCCAGAACGGTGGTTTGGAGGGGCACGGGTGGTGTGGGGAGTCCAAATCCCCAAAAGTATCGCACCATTTTGAAAACTCATCTGATTTCGCTTGCTTATGCATTGATAGCTGATTTTTTTTTTTAAACGTTCTACAAAAGTTGCTTAGATCTTCTTCTATATCAGGAAATGTGTACATTTCGCGCCGATTTCAGGCGGTTTGGGGGCCATGGACCCTCCCCCCCCCCCCCTGGATCCGCCAGTGCGGCCCCACCAGTCTAGCCTCCGCGAACACCACCTACGCCTCGTCACGCTCAGTACCACCGCCATAGAAGGCCCCGACAGTGGCGAACACCACACAGAGTTCTCTGCCCAGTAATCACGGTTAATAGCGGCAATAGAGCGGCAGGTTTCGGCCGATACCCCGCCGTGAAGATCGATACACTGCCTGCGGCGGTATACTGGACCTCTGCAGCTGCCGCCCTGCCGCCCTGCCGCCCTGCCGGCCCGGTCGGCCGAGCGGTTGGGTCGGGCCGGGCCGGGCGGACCGGGCCGGGAGGGAGGGAACTCCCCTGAGAGTCGTTTACTGCAGGTAGAATGGAGAACCACTGCCTGCTGGGGCCAACGCTCTATGGCACAACGATGTGGTATGCCACTGCCTATTGAGGCCAACGCTGTAAAGCGCAGAGGTTTGGTGCGGCGTTGCGGAGCTGCGTAGTGCGGTGGTCCCCGCTGTGGTCCCGCTGGGGTCCCCGCTGTGGTCCCCGCTGTGGTCCCCGCTGGGGTCCCCGCTGGGGTCCCCGCTGGGGTCCCATGGGGTCTCCGCTGGGGTCTCCGCTGGGGTCTCATGGGGTCTCCTCTGGGGTCTCCGCTGGGGTCTCATGGGGTCTCATGGGGTCTCATGGGGTCTCCTCTGTGGTCTCCGCTGGGGTCTCATGGGGTCTCCGCTGGGGTCTCATGGGTCTCCGCTGGGGTATCCGCTGGGGTCCCATGGGGTCTCCGCTGGGGTCTCCGCTGGGGTCTCATGGGTCTCCGCTGGTGTCCCATGGGGTCTCCGCTGGGGTCTCCGCTGGGGTCTCCGCTGGGTCTCCGGAGCGGTCAGTGGCTGGGGGCAGCTCGCGACGCGGAAATTGCGGAGTTGTGATGGAACGACGCATGTGCAAAGTGCAGAATTGTGGTCATAACCGCGGGTCATAAGCACTACATCGTGTTGTGTGTAGGTGTTGGGGCGTTCTGCAGTTCAATTTGTATGGCTCTTTTTTGCTGCAGGGGTGTCTCACTCACTCAGACGTTTTGGCTGTAATGGTGATACTAGTGATACTAGTGATACTAGTGATACTAGTGATACTAGTGATACTAGTGATACTAGTGATACTGGTGATACTGGTGATACTGGTGATACTGGTGATACTGGTGATACTGGTGATACTGGTGATACTAGTGATACTAGTGATACTAGTGATACTAGTGATACTAGTGATACTAGTGATACTAGTGATACTAGTGATACTAGTGATACTGGTGATACTGGTGATACTGGTGATACTGGTGATACTAGTGATACTAGTGATACTAGTGATACTAGTGATACTAGTGATACTAGTGATACTAGTGATACTAGTGATACTAGTGATACTAGTGATACTAGTGATACTAGTGATACTAGTGATACTAGTGATACTAGTGATACTAGTGATACTAGTGATACTAGTGATACTAGTGATACTAGTGATACTAGTGATACTAGTGATACTAGTGATACTAGTGATACTAGTGATACTAGTGATACTAGTGATACTAGTGATACTAGTGATACTAGTGATACTAGTGATACTAGTGATACTAGTGATACTAGTGATACTAGTGATACTAGTGATACTAGTGATACTAGTGATACTAGTGATACTAGTGATACTAGTGATACTAGTGATACTAGTGATACTAGTGATACTAGTGATACTAGTGATACTAGTGATACTAGTGATACTAGTGATACTAGTGATACTGGTGATACTGGTGATACTGGTGATACTGGTGATACTGGTGATACTGGTGATACTGGTGATACTGGTGATACTGGTGATACTAGTGATACTAGTGATACTAGTGATACTAGTGATACGGGCGGTACGGGCGGTACGGGCGGTACGGGCGGTACGGGCGATTCTGTCATAGTGGTGTTACTATTAAGTATCATACCAGTGATGGGCGACGCATAACCATATATAATCATCTAGAATATAGACGTTTTTGTTCGCAGACTCATAGGTTTGAATATTTTGGCTACCTTGGTTCTGGCTGTGAACATTTTTCATATTTGGCGTTGTAACCCCGTGATGAAGTCGGTGTTCATATCTGCTTATATAAGACATCGCGGAAGAAACGTTGTCAATTCCCTCTGTTGCGAAGTTTCATTCCAGACCTGTCGGTGGCTTAAGTGTAGTTGATACAATATTCGTTAAATTGCTGAATTACTTTGTGCAGCAGCGCAAGGGGTTGCCGTTGAAATGCATGCCCGTTTGCCATTAGCCCTCGAGGTTTCAGTCCTTTGAAAACTAAATGATACGATTGGTTGAGGTAACGGGATTCCAATACTTAATTTGGTCTTGTAGCACAAAGTGAGCATTGTGTTTATATAACCTCGTAATAGTATTGTGCAGTTCTGCCTGGATAACGTCTGCTTTCGCCTTCTTTGGTCAATAATCTTGCATCTTCTGGCCTAAGCTGACAGTCGGTAGAGGCGGTAGGCATCGTGCATCGCTGGTAGACGTATTGGACCGCTCGGCACTCCTCCTTACTAATGTGCAAGTCCTGACCCAGAGATAGGTACAATTAAGTTAAATCTGGGTAACCTTTATTTCGACATTTTACTGGTAGCGCCGTGTAGTAAGTGAGAATTTCGGGTACAGTTCGACCGTCAATTTCTATGCCGATATTTGAATCATGACATTTTAGATGACCATTTCACTATATAATCAGTTTCAGTTATATTAATCAGTTTCTATATACATACAAGCGTTGAAGCTTCCCCCATTCAACTTGGTGGTCTTCCTTTTTGACGCGCTCGGGGTTTCGGCCAACCGATTGGCAGTACGCACGTTGTTTGTCAACGACCCACACAGCACGCAGCACACGCCGACCGCGTATCACCTGTTAGCGTTGCTGTTGCGTGTGCCTCGTATAGGGGGAATAGGGGGGAATAGGGGGGTCGCACGGCACAGTGGTAGCCTCGTTTGCGTTCGGAAGCGACGCTCGTGCGAACATAATCCAGCGACAGTTGGTCACAAGATAACCCGGTGATGAGTTGATATACGGCCGGACACAATGTGGTGGTTCCAGTGATGAGTTGATATACGGCCGGGCACAATGTGGTGGTTCCAGTGATGAGTTGATATACGGCCGGACACAATGCGGTGGTTCCTGGGCGCGGTGAGTTCGGTACAGTGTTCGGGATTTGAGTTCAACAAACAATACATGTCGGTGGAATGAATTTCGGTGTATTTCGCTGCAAAACACAGCCTGCAACGCCCTGACTGGGATGGCTGCGGCTGCACGGCCGGTGCATTCGCCCATTGTCAGCTTGCTGGCATCAGTGGAGCGTGTTTGCTTTCCGGTGAGCAGGTCACCGAAAACAGTGATCTATTTTTCGTGGGTCGGTGAATGTTTCACAGAGATCCATGAGTCGGTGGAAAGCCAGGTTGAAGCTCTGTGGACGTACTGGCAGTGTTTCTCTGATGGAAAGAGAGTCGAGGTTAACAGCTCTGACCGTCTCGGGTTTTCGGAGAGTAGACAACTGGAAGTCCTTAAAGTATAGACAGGCAGTCGAACTATTATTTTTCCGTCAATGGTTCTCACCATGACAACCCTGACGAGTCGGGGTGAAGAATGGCAAATGGGAGAGTGGAAACTAAAGAATGCGGGTGCCATGACAAGCGGACTATTTTCAAGACCGATCGGTCTTCCGCACAACAAACGATGCACTGTCTTATTCTTAACGACGTATGACAAGGCTGACTCTGTGACTCTGTGTCTCATGAGCCAGACTCGTTCTCCCCTCTCTCCCCTCTACTCGAAAGTTTCAGAATTGGCGAAAAAGTTACTTAGGTTACCCGTTATACCGTTAAAATTTCCCCGTTTAACTGCATCACGTACCTCAGAACTGTTCCAAAGTGCACTCCCGTGCGACTCCGGGGACCGGAATCCCTCTGTTCTGCCCTCTGCCCTCCGCTGCCGCCACGTCTCCGTCTGTCTCCGCCACCGTCTCCCTCCGTCTCCTGACACCGTCTCCCTCCGTCTCCTGACACCGTCTCCCTCCGTCTCCTGACACCATGCTCTCTCTCTCTCTCTCTCTGTCTCCGCAGGCTCCAGAACCCGCAGTACATGTACCAGTCGCCGTACATGTCTCCGAACCACCAGCTGCTGGCCGGCCTGTCGGCCAGCGCGCTGAGCCCCAGCGCCGCTGCTGGCCAGCCGATGTACGACTACCAGCCGTACGGAGCGTTCCAGGCCGCCGCCGCCGCCGCCGCCGCCGACCCCTACAGCTCACAGGTGGCAGGTACGTGGTCATGGTGGTGATTATGGTGGTGGGATACGGGGTGATACATATATGGAGGTCCGGGAGGCTCAGCCGGTGGAGCGTGGACTAAATAAAATGATAGTTGGGTGTCGTAGGCAGATGTGAAATACATCCAGATGAGTTGAAATGTATCAAAATTGTGCACAAATTTGGTCATTTTCACTCAAACCGGCCGGTTTTCTAGCTCGGTGCGGCCCCGACTGTCGGATGGCCCGTATTCCCAGCAGTTAGCCATGCTCAGCTGCGTCCCTCGCACGCGCTTACACACGCTCACACACGCTCACACACGCTCACACACGCTCACACACGCTCACACACGCCCACACACGCCCGCTCGCCTGCACACGCACATCAGGCCGGCGGGCGACAGCTGCGACTCCCGTGGTCCATGGCTCTGGCCAGCCGCTAGCGAATAGAGGGTGGGGGGGGGGGGGAGTCAAAACAGGCGCCCGCAGTACCTCCAGCGTACGCTGGTAGTGTTCTAAGCATTGGGAAGTTTCGAGCAAGCCTGGGTATACCTACTAACACGTCATTTGACTGTTTTTTTTAATATATTTAGTCGGAATGTTCTGAATGGATGGATTTCTGGAGATTAGGCCCGCGCTAGGCAAAGCGTCTTTATTTCGCAGGTCTTCACCTTGCCAACCGATCGCGCAATTCCAGGTCATCGACATAATTTAGAAGCAAAAATTGCACGTACCCTAACAACTAAGGACAGTCCTTTCGAGGCCTCGGAGCGGGGTGGCGTACGAATGCAAATCCCAACGAATAGTTTGTAGAAATACCGATTTATTTCCGCCCCGCTGCCCGCCAGGTCAGCTAGCGTTGGCGGAAATGTACCGATTTCGTGTCAATAGGTCACAAGGTGACGGTTCGTGCACATTTATCACGGCAAGTCACTACTCACGAAGTTTTAATGAGAACGAACATGGCTACTTGGCAGGAGTGCGGCGACACATGGTAAAATCTAGCGGAAGGTTGTGTGATGTACCTAACGTGTCGCTCGCTCGCAAATCACCCGAAGTGCGTTCACGGTGGCAACGCTTGCAATCACGTTTATATGACGTGGATATTCTGAGAAGTCTGTTGTTTCGAAGTAACGTTACATGGAAAACGCGAAGCAATTGTACCGCACGTGTCGTTTGATTAAATCTCCATAATTCAGAGATCGTTTGAGCCGGAGCGCCATCGGCGGCGAATTCCGTCAGATTCAGCGGAATATGCGCTGATTGCCATACATTTTGTTCAGATGGATTGTTTTGTCAGTGGACTGTGGTATGTGTTATAGCGGAGAATGAGCAACATGGGAGGTTAGGATGTATATCTTTAAAGCATGTTATCAGTAAAGTTATATTCAAAGCCGGTAAAGTTCAGGCCTCAGATGTCTTAAAAATCAAAGTTCTCTGTTGACATCGATAATTAAATCCACAGATTTGTACGTTTGTCTGATGCCTTGTTACGAACTATGCGGTGGTTGTTGCTGTAGCTCTCACAATTGGCATGAATTTTGCCGCAGGCGTTGATGTCGCGTCGTAGGTCTAACTTTAATCACCACCCCACTGCCTATAAACCCAACCCTGGTTAGCGGTTACTCACAGCCGCGTATCGCGCTAGACCGTACCTCAAAACACATCGCAGCCGCCGACACTGCAGGCCGGGAAGCTTCACTGCCCGGCCGCCAGAGGCGCTGGCGTCGCGCAAGTGGTGTCGCTGGGCACAGATGTGGTTCACAGCCGCGTTTTCGCGCTATCGACCGGTAGGGGTGTGGGTAAGAGGGGTGCCGCGGGGGGGGGGTCGGAACGGGATCGGCCCTGGCGATTCACGGTAGATGTGACGTTTGCGGGGGATGCTGTGTGGGAGGACGGTTCGACGTTACGTTTCTACTAGAGATGCAACATTTCCAAAAAATACCTGCACCACATCACACACAAGTCGAAATTGTATCGTGAATATGACGATGGGTGCTTTACAGTCACTTTGTTGTGGATTGCATGTGTTGCATAAATACCGTACGTACCACCAAGGCGGTGCGACGTTTCGGAAATATTTCACCTTTAGTTTCTACCTACCAGGCTGCTAGGTTGTCCCATGGGGCGCTGCGTAGGCCTGTGAGCTCAATACATGATGGCATGGCAGGACGGGTACTGCGGTGCCAGAGCCTGGCAGCCTGCCGAGGCCTGCCCACTGTCCCTGGCACCCAACCTGCTGCTGCTGCTGCTGCTGCTCGGGTCCTGATTGGATCCTGGCAAACCGCAGTGAGGTCATTACGAATGTCTGGCCACGCGCCACGGCCATAGACGTTTGTCCGTGGTGTGTATATGACCTTTGACCTGCAGTTGTGTAGGAATGGGACGTGTGGCCGGGCTTGGGGTCGCTGTTCATTACTGGGGAGCAATGTCTGAAGTGGTATGATCCCACATGAACTAGATACATGATTGAATCCCCTAATCCCATGATTGAATCCCCTAAAGAATCCCCCTAGACATATGATTGGATGGTAAAGCAAACATCGTGTGTTAACTTTAAAATATGTTCCTGTGTTCCAGAAGTATGTTGTGCATTTTTGGTTTCACTTATATGATTGAGGGCACCCAGATGTCGTGAGCAAAATTCGAATTGTCGGGGGCTGGCGGAAGCTTGGCATAGTCTTTCAGACAGTTCAGTGTACGCGATCGCGGAGCCCTACACTACATCTCGGGGCCCTTCACTACATCTCGGGGCCCTACACCATCGCGGGGCCCTACACTATCGTGGGGCCCTACATACATCTCGGGGGCCCTACACTGCATCTCTGGGGCCCTACACTGCATCTCGGGGCCCTATACTATCGCGGGGCCCTACACTACACCTCGGGACCCTACACTATCGCGGGGCCCTACACTATCTCGGGGCCCTACACTACATCTCTGGGCCCTACACTATCGCGGGGTCCTACACTACATCTCGGGGCCCTACACTATCGCGGGCCCTACACTATCGCGGGGCCCTACACTACATCTCCAACATGGCCCATGCCTGCCTCTGTTTCCGATTTATTCCGGACAGGGCCGATTCTAACGTGGCGCCCTGTTTGTTGCAGCGAACGCGTTCATGCCGCAGTACGCCGGCTACCAGGTGCCGGTGAGCTCCGCCCTGGGGGCGCAGCAAATCTCTTTGGCCGGATCGCAGTACGCCGCCGCCGCGGCTGCCGCCGCTGCCGCGGCCCAGGAGGCGCGCATGCAGTGATGCCGACTGCCGCTAGAGGCGCTGGTGTCGCCCCGCCACCCGGGGTGCGTTGAAAGCCGGCGCTATAAACGCCCGAGGCGATTAGGAAGCAGCGTGGCGGCAGCTTTATCCCGGCGGTGCCGCGGGCGGTGCGTGACCTCACCAGAGGTCACGGGGGTCACGGGGGTTCGCCAGATCCGCTGAGGTCGACAGGCGGGACGCCGGACGATGTAGCGGACTGCGGGAGAAACGGAGAAACGGCTGCTCATGGTGACACGTCGCGATGCGGCTGAGACGCTGGTTGCCATGGAAACCGGGGTCGCGCGTGTCATGGCAACAGTCCGGCTAGTCGCCAGGCTGCGAGCAGCCATCCTAGTGTAAATTTTATCTATCGGATAGCGCATCAGTATCTGCACAAATGTTTTGTTACATGAGCCTCTAAATTTCCATAGATCGCTATTGTTGGAGGTGTAGGCGTCTAGCCAGTTATCACAGATGTTAATTGTTGACATAGCAGGCAATGGTCGTCGATAGGCATAATACCAGCGCAAGTAGGGCCGGTTAAGATAGAAATAATTTATTCCAAGGCTCCTTTTAGGGTCCCTTTCTAAAGCCCACGACTCTACTTCATGTACCGATTCGCGTATATTCTATACTTTTTAAGCGTTCTTTTCTACATTGCTATCTGTATTTTTTAACTGATGTTGCGGAAGGGCCATTGCCCCGCCCACCGGACATGTGGGGTCGCCTCACCTCTCACATCAAGGTCATCTGAAGGGCGCGGCGATTGACATTACAGCTATCCCTTCCGGCATTGTTCATAGTGTTGATATACACAGATATACGCGTATGTTACGTACCAGTGGAGGCCATGTGGGACAGTGCGCATGCGCAGAAGGCGGCTCGTCCGCTACGCGCGGCCAGTCTGGCCCATGTTTAACGTTACCGATCATGTGTTAGATTAGGCTATCTAGGTTTAAGGAGCTAGGCCTAGCGGGCCACAGGCGGGCAGCGGGCTCGCCGTGGCGCATGGCTGGGACAGGACGCAACAGATGTACATACGCACACGCACACGCGCACAGATACACCTAGAGGCACCGCGGAGTCTTGTTGCGCGACGGGCTAGGGTAGATAGGAGTAGCTGTGAGGCGCTGCAGGGTGCGACCGGCCGGCCGGCGGTTCTAGTCATGTTCCCGCGGACGGTGGGAAGGTTGTCAACGCGTTCTCGCGAACTCTCCGCTGCTTCAAACAGTGCCTTCGACCTGCGTGGTGCCTTATCAGTGCCTCTTTTTGACGTGCGCCGTCGGAAAATTGACGCTGCCGCCGTCGCGCCGCCGCCGACGCCGCCGCCGTCGCCCCGCCGCTACCCGCTGTTTTTGCGGCCGACGCGACGACGATCAAAACACGTTGCTCATTTCCAGGAGGGTGTGTTTTGAATATGTTTTCGTCCGTGGCGCATTGATTCGGGGCGGTGGGCATTACGGCGCGCCAGCCTCTCTCCCGAAGTCGCAATTACACACTGGTGGTATGAATAATATAGCGCAGCGTCGCCCAACTGACTGCCTTGAATCCGTGCCTACCATCGATCGTGCCACCAGTATTTGCGCTCGGTGGCAACTTGAGTGGCGATCGACTTGGTGCGCGCCTTGCGGGGTGAGTTCTGAATCACTGCATACTCCGGCTGTCATGTAACGGACGTGACGGGGGAGCGGACGTGACGGGGGAGCGGACGCGACGGACGCGACGGACGCGGCGGACGCGGCAGACACAACGGACAACGGACGCGACGGACGCGACGGACGCGACGGACGCGACGGACGCGACGGACGCGACGGACGCGACGGACGCGACGGACGCGGCAGACACAACAGACACAACGGACACAACGGACACAACGGACACAACGGACACAACGGACGCGACGGACGCGACGGACGCGACGGACGCGACGGACGCGACGGTGCTCCGCGCCTCGCGCGCGAGCCGGCTAGGCAGGCGCAGCGGCGGCGGCGGCGGCGGCGGCGGCGGCGGCGGCGGCGGCGATGATGGCGACGGCGGCAGGCGCCCGGTCTCGGCCCCACACCTGTGTTCTGTTGCTCAACTCGAACTTGCGCGGCTGCCGCTGTCCGCGCGGGGAGGGTATGACGCGCGATGACGTCGGATGACTCGTGGATGACGTCGGATGACGCGTGGATGACGTCTGATGACGCGTGATGACGCACCCGCGACCCAGCACCGCAGCCGTCACCTTTGACCTTCGCGGCCAGTACAATGTGTGTTCTGCGCTGGCGTGCGGCGGGCCGGGTCGCGGTGGGTCGGGAGGGGGCGCTGCGTCCTACCGCGTTGCGCGTGCCGCGTGGTGCGTGGATCGCTGCGGGGCTTGGCTGCCGGCGCTGTTCTAAGACTGCCTGCAGCGGTGCCCGGACGTCCTAAGACTGTCCTAGTACACTGGTGCAGCTAGGGGGCAGGGGGGGTCCGCCGAGACCCCAGTCGAGGTCATAGGGTCAGTGTAGACAGACTGGCAGGAGGCTCATGATCTGTGTATAAAATGTAGTAAATTAATAGGTATAATAAAAAGAGGAAAAGGAGATGTGTTTTATTGGTGGTGACTGCGCTGGAATCTGCAGTTTTAAGTGAAGATTACGGGTGGAGTTTTCTATTCAAATGGTAAGGCCGCTGCCCCACCAACATTACATTTTGGTCCGATAATTTTTATCAGATTTGCTGGCATTAAAATGCTCGTTTTTGACTTCAGCAAAGGAAAAACAAACAATATGACATTTTGCCCAACCAACCTTGTTCTGGAAGGAAGACGAGACCAGATGATGAAGAAGAGACCAGATGAAGAGAATACGAGGCATTTGTACTTCTGAATAATTTAGAAGTCTACTAAGATACAAGATACCAAGAAGCTCGCCCCCTCCCCCATGTTGAGTTCGGCCTCCCAAAGGTGGTCTCGCCCCCCTCCCCCATGTTGTCTGGCCACTGGCGTATCCAAGGAGCCCGAAGGGCCAGTCTCCCAGTTCGCCTGAAGTCTGCCAAAAAAAATGGCGCATTTCTTAATTTTAATGCAAATCTACGCAATTTTTACGAAGGGAAGTTTGTTTTAAATCATCTATTCATGCATGAAAAGGCGAAACCCGACGATTTTTTAAAAGAATTGTGTGACTTTGGGCTTTGGGCCCACCAAAGCAGCTTCTTTGCGGTTCTGGCATAACGAAAACGATTATTCACGCCGAAGCGTAGAACCTTTGCCAAGCCTGGGAGGCCGCCATGCCGACTTGAGATGGCCGCTTGCTACTTTTATAGGACCCTCAATCGATCTAAAAGGGCGCTTTTCCGGCCTGAGAGCTTTAACCCGCCATTGGCGGGGGGCGTTTTTCGCCCCCTGACGATCTTTCGCAATAGTTTTTAAAAAAATCGGCAGGCCGTACAAATGCTATATGTTGAGCCAAATGCAATCGAAAAACGCCAAAAGATAGCAAATGGTAAGGGTTTGACAATGACTATCTCGGATTTGTAAAAATTTTGTTTTTTACCCCAAAAAAGAAAAAGATTTGTTTGAGAGAAAAAAATCCCCTAAAAATCAAAAAGTTCGAATATTTATATTTAAAAAAAACGGCAAAACCCATAATACTTAAGTAGCCATAAATCAGCCAAAACTAAAGATATTGCTTTGAATTTCGGTTTGGGTATTGTCTATACTTCGTTCTACAAAACATATATTTCGGTTTTTGAACATGCTTGGAAATTTTGATTTTGTGGATTTTTTCTCTTCAATTTGTGTTTCTTCTTCATAAAATCATATAAAATATCAAATCATATGAAAAGGCCGGAATATATATTGGGGAACCAAGTATGGACGATGCCCAAACCAAATGTCAAAGCAATATCTTAGCGTGGACTGACTTATGGCTCCCTAAGCAGTGGCGTACGCAGAAATTCACAAAGTACCAGGTCATTGCCTTGAGGGCCGCCACCCGATCGACATGGCCCCCACCAATATTGGCGAAATTTTGCAGGAAATTTTGCCTCTCCTTCCGCCCAGTGCGGAAGGAGAGTCACTGGCCGGAGGGGCGCCGTCACTCACCAAAGAGGGGCAGTCACTAGTCGGAGGGGCGCCGTCACTCGCCGGAGGGGCGCCGTCACTCGCCGGAGGGGCGTGGCCACTGGCCACAGGGGCGCTGTCACGGACCGGAGAGGCGCAGTCACGGGCCGGAGAGGCGCCGTCTATGGCAGGGGACGCCCTCACTGGCAGGGGGCGCCGTCACTGGCCGCAAGAGTGTCGTCACTGGCCGGGGGAGGGAGCGTCCTCACTGGCCGGAGTGGCGCCGTCACTGGCCAGAGGAGCGTTGTGACAGATCGGAGGGGCGCCAGCTTTGCATGGGCGCCTCGAGTCCAAAGGACCGGGTCATGACCTGCATGACCTGATAGTTGATACTCGGTACGTCACTGTCCCTAAGTATGATGGGCCTTGACTTTGTATTCGACATTTCCAAATATGCGTGGCGCGTCTGGCGCTATTTTCGATCTGGAGCGATTCCTATAACCAACGTAAGTTAAAAAACGTCGCCTTTTGGCGCCAAAGTTAATAGCGCTGAATAGCGTGCGTGAAACGCATTTCGTCAGTATTTGAGGAATTATGACTGGGACTTGGGTATCGTTGTTTTCCTTTTCCCTGTAAACATGTAGCCAAATAAAATTCACACTTTGTGATTGTGTAGGTAAAGTTAATATTTTGCATTGTCAAGGTTATTTTCAATTACTATAGCTTGGGAGTTGGGATGGCTACTTTGGCCTCAGGTCATATCCAGACTCAAGTAATTTCAGGTACCAATTTTAAATCTGACACCTATTTTGCACCATGCTTAGGTAATTGTCCCGGTACATTTTATGGGTGCTATGAGTAGAGGTCTCAATTTTTTTTTTAGCATTTCCAACTAGTCGAGATCAGACTCAGCATGAACTCAGCTACCAAAAAAAAATTGCAAGCGACAGAAGAGGTAAAATTGGGTTTGTCTGGTTTTTACCACTGGCGGATCCAGAGAAGTGGGGGCATTAGGGGCCAATCCCCCCACCCCCAAAGGAGCATGACGGGCATTCAATACAACGATGTCCCCCGCCCCGCGTGTTCCTGCATTGGCTGTAAGAAGTGATAATTAGGAAGACAAAAATTCCCCCGTCAATGACTTTCGCTTTGAGAACCCTAAATTGGAATGACCTGCCCCTACCGATGACCCTGCCCTGCCATCTACCGTCGGGTAGATGTACTTTGACCTGTATAACTACCACCAGGTGATGTGTCTGATATCAGGCAGGGAGTCGGCAGTCACGCCACCGTGACGGGTCGGTATTTGGACAAAAGTGTGCAGGCTGGTGGCAGCGTATTTTGTGACTAAAGGTAGGCTGTGGGACGAGGTGGCCGAGTGGTTAAGGCGTTGGACTGCTAATCCAATGGGGTCTCCCCGCGTGAGTTCGAATCTCATCCTCGTCGATAGTTTTGGTGTTAGTGACTGTATTGCAACTCGCACTAAAGCGAATTGTTTACTTAAAGGAAATAGTTCACCTTGGAAAATTGTACCCAACACGATTTGATTATATTTTTTAATACAATGTATTTTATATTGTCAAAAATGGCCTTATATCGCGCCGATTCAGGACAGAAGGCCGTAAATTTGTATTGTTTATCAAAACTATATGCATACTCTCTGAGTCAGAGTCCTGACGTCACGCGAATGTAAACAATGGTTCAGCCAATCAGATTCGAAAGTAGTCGCGTAAAGATAGACTCGCATTGGAGATGTGCCAACCGGCGGCCGGCGATCGCTTGCTAGCACCAGCTGCAAGCTGATTGGCTGATGGTATAGCCTCTGCCCGGGCTAGAACCAGTACAACATTCTTTCGCCAGCACCGCATTCCTTCGACAAAAACTCAAATATATTCGGCTAGAGTCTTTTCAGTCAAGAAAACTTGCAGATAGGGGTTTCCCAACACGGGCTACAAAACTGCTATCTCAGTTTAAAACTAATGTTGAAGGTGAACTATTTCCTTTAAAGGGAAATATTCACCTTTTCCACAAAAATGGAGTTATTACTTGAAATCGATAGACGAGACCAAAAAATATTGTAAATTGATCACATTTTGCATATAAACATTCCTACCGAAATATATTTAAAGTTAGGTATAGTTGATAAGTGATCCACGCTTATAACGGTCGATACTCAGCAAGTAGAAACGAATTCAGTAAATTAGCCTCCCTACGCATTGTTATTCATCATGAAGGTATGCAATATGTTTTCTGCACTCTATCTTTTGCGAATTTGTGCCAAACTTTTATGAACAGTCAACAAACATTTGACAAAGGTGCATTGAAATCAGCAGTTTAGCTTGGCCCCGGACGGCGACCTGTTTAGTGTATGCGATTCAGGGGCGGATCCAGGCGACAGTTTTTTTTTGGGGGGGGAGACCAGTTTGAGCGGATCTTACCTAGGTACCCCCAATTTCGAAAATCTCTCCGGATTTGGGCCACTTTATTTTGCAACCACACGATTTTTAATGATTACTGTTTTTTGTTTAGCTTTTGTACCTTTTTGAATATCGAAAAAGGTGTACCTATGTGTTCGTTCCCGACTGCATGGGCAAAAAACATGAAAATGTGTGCTGAATCAAGCCGGCTTTGCCCTTAAGAGCAAGGACGGATCTGTCCGTTCGTCTTCGGGGCCAACTACTTTTTGCTACAGGGTTCGACGATCCTTGCAAAAATAAACAAGAGTATCTTAGATTTGAACATTTTTTGCGGTCAAGGAAACAAATGTTAGTGGACGAAGCTACCATATAAATTTAAAACAGAACTTAGAGCATCAAATAAATGGTAGTTTCTTCAGAATTTCCAGCTCCGAATCTCGGACAGTAAACCGAGGGGATGATCCGACCGGAAAAAAATGAATACGCATTTCGCTGCACAAATGTTTGTCGTTGTTTTGTTTTGTTTTTGTTTTTTAATAAATTTAGTCCGAATGTTTTTGAATAGATGGATTTCCGAGGTCAGGCCCCGCGCTAAGCATAGCTTGTTGCGCAGACCCTGACCCCACCACCCGATCAAGCAATTCCTGGCGTCCGGCAGAATTTAGAAGCGAAAGTTTTACGTGCCCGACATACCTGGACACGGTCCGCCCCGCCCTCTGACGTCAACTGACCTTGAGTGTGACCGCTGCCACCGGCCACAGGCCATCCCAGTCAGGGGAAAATAGCGAGCGCCGAAGCGACTCGAACCCGGGGCTGCCACTACCGGGTGAGGTCAGAAGTCCAGCGCTCTCCCAACTGAGCTACAGGGGCGGTTATCTGTTGCGCTCCGATAAAAAAGAGCCAAAGGCGAGGACGTCAAACATGATCGAACCAGTCGCACTTCCGCCATTCAAAACAATAATACAGATGACCCGATCATGGCGTCCAATTCAATATGCATTTCAAGAAACTTTAGCTACCCATCTATGCACCGCATACGGAAAGGATGATCAACTTTCGTTGCCAGGTTCTTGAAAACATATGTCCCTGCTCCCGGACCTCAAGGCCATTTGCGCATCTCGGCGGGCCAATAGATACGACACACGCAAACGAAGTAACCGATACCTACTACGGTGAAGGCTGCATCTCTCATATTACTGCCATACAGTCTATGGCAGAATCCTGCGGCAGCCAGCCAGGCAGCGACATCCTGAAATAATATAGCTGGCGACTTCCCGATCGCGCAAAGAAGTCAATGACTTCGCTGACAGATGACATTATAATTTCATCCGTATAGGTCAGACCTATAGGTCTCGCGTTGAGCTTCGCACATAATCAGCACCTCCATCCGGAGCTCGGTCATTGTTGCTCGGAGAGAGCGACAATGACACTGACAATGACAATGACAATGACAATGAGCTCTCCACCTTACTGAACATCTCCACCTTACTGAACACCCTCTTCGCCTCCGCCGTTGCAACCGGAAGGACGGGAAGGACCTACAGGAAAAAGGATGGATTTGGACCGATTGTTCTATTGCAGACTTGCTTGACCGAAATGGTGCTGGATAACAATAATGAAATAAGGACACATGTAAACGTCATAATTATTAAACTTATAAATTACCCCTCGCTCTAGTGGGGGTAATTTGTCATTTTGCCCCCACCCCCCCCCCCCCCCCCCCCTGATGTTTTTCAAGAATAGCGGAAAAACAGCGGCGCGCCAAATTTGGCAACAATTTCCCAAATTTTGACAAATTTGCCCAGTACCGTTTCAAAAACGCAAATATAGCATGTATTATACTTCATGTCTTGGGGAGGGGGGGGAGCAAAATATAGTTTTCCCCCCTTGAACGGTCTTGGAGGGGGGCATGACCCAGTTGCCCCCCCCCCCCCCCCCCCCCCCTCACTGGATCCGCCCCGGATGCGATTTGTTGTCAAACGAGAGATATTCAACGTTGAACAGATTTATACAAAGGCGTCGCGTCTGTTGCGTTTCGCTAGTGGAGGGAAAACACCGATCATGAACTCCGAAAGAAGTATATGCACCTACTTGGTTTTTAATTTGTCCAAACTTCTAACTTTGAATTAGGGAATAATGTTATTTCATTCTTGAATTTAGATCACATCATTGTTATACCGTAACGGAAGCCTAAGTAATTGTTGCAAAAAAGTGAATATTTCCCTTTAAAGGGAAATGTTCACCTTTTGATCTACTTTTCTGCATTATCTTAAGACATAAAGACATAAAGACATAAATTTGCAGTACAACAAAGAGCCTCATGGGCCCGTCCTGGGTTGTACGGCACACATGGACGTGAACGGCACACATGTGACAACGGGCATGAACGGCCACATACATTGCCTCGCAGGGCACCATATCATGTAATACACACTAACCATTTTCAGAATTTAACATCCAGTACATATACATCGTTAACATATACATCGTCCTGCACACACGAACCTCAGAATTTAGCAATCTACATTCACAAGACATTCAATCCATACAAACGTTGTAATTACACTAGTCCCACACATACACAATCTTCCTTCTCAAAATAATCCCTTTCTTGTAAGCAACCTATTTCAATTAGATATGTTCTTATGTATATTCACATATGTATATCACTATAACTAAGACTAATCCCAGGAATATTTATAAACAAAACCCTTTCCCGCAAAATATTTGTCGAGCCCAGCTTTGAAAGAAACTAATGTGGCTGCACTGATTACATCACCTGGTAAATTGTTCCAATGGCTCACAGCCCTTCTACTGAAAAACGACTGTCTTAATCTAGTCCTGCTTTGTTTAACAATAAGTTTATACTGATGGCATCGCCCTCTTTTCTCTCTATCAAAATCAAACAAGTTCTTTAAATACCCAATCTGTTGACCATTTACAAACTTAGAAACTTAAATGAGATCCCCCCTCAATCTTCTGTATTTAAGTGAGAACATATCCAATGTTTTAAGCCTATCCTCATATTCTAAATTACTAATACCGTTAACTATTTTCGTTGCCCGTTTTTGTACCCTTTCTAGTAACCAACAATCTTTCTCATACGTTGGAGACCAAGCTTGAACACAGTACTCTAAATGTGGTCTAACAAATGCACAATACAGTTTAGTTATCACCTCAGCACTTTTATAAGAAACATTCCTGTAAATGGCACCAAGCATCCTTAGCGCCTGTTTGCTAGCTTTGGTTACCTGGTCAGATGCAGACAGCTTACTGTTAACTATTACCCCTAGGTCCCTTTCCATTACCGTCTGTGACATCTCCTGTCCCCCCATTTTGTACGAAGTTCTTCTTTTTACTCGGCCTACATGCATAACTTTACATTTGTTAATATTAAATTCCATTTGCCATGTTTCTGACCATTCAACCAACCTATCCAGATCGGACTGGAAAAGATCCTGGTCGTTATCTCTCCTAATAACCCTGAAAACTTTAAGATCGTCAGCAAATTTTAACACTTTACTGTCTACACCATTCTCGATTGTATTAATGAATATTAAAAATAACAATGGGCCTAAAACTGAGCCTTGAGGCACCCCACTACGCACATCTCTCCATTCAGATTTGACCCCATTTAGTAAAACTCTTTGCCGCCGTCCTGAGAGCCAAAACTCGATCCAATCAAGCGCCTTGCCGCTTATTCCGTGGCTTTTCAGTTGTAATCCTAATCTTTTATGGGGAACCTTATCAAAGGCTTTACTAAAATCAAGATATGCTACATCAAGCTGTTCACCCCTATCCAAACTATCGGTTGCCACATCCAAAAACTGCAGAAGGTTAGTCAAGAACGAATAACCCTTCCTGAAGCCATGCTGATTTTCCCTAATGATTTTATATTCATCCAAATATTCTACTATTTTATCTTTAATGATTGATTCCAGTACTTTGCAAACTAAGGAGGTAATACTGACAGGTCTATAATTTTCTACCTTACTTTTATCCCCCTTTTTAAATATAGGAACTACGTTTGCACTCTTCCAGTCAAGTGGAATATTTGTTTATTTTAGTGATCTGGAAAATATTATAGCCAATGGAACAGATATCTCTCTTCCACATTCTTTTAAAAGCCTTGCATATATAGTATCTGGTCCCTCCGCCTTATTAGGTTTTATCTTTTTTAAATATGCACTAACTAAATCACTACTTATATTGCCCAGCTCTCCCAAAGTATCCTCCGTTACTGGCGGAGGATGAAGTAATGCGATACCACTTTGGTCTTCGATTGTAAAAACGGAACTGAACTGATTACTCAACAATTCCACCATTTCGTTATCTTTACTTACCAACATATCATTTACTTTAAGTGGACCAATACTTTTTGAAACGTTATTCATTTTGTAAAAACTAAAAAATATCTTGCTGTCGGCAATGCAGTTCTTTGCCAAGTCTATTTCCTTTTCTCTTTTTGCTGCCCTGACTCTTCTCTTTACCTCGTCCCTACTTTTTTGATAACTTCTCTTATTTGACTCAATTGGTGATCCCTTCATTTTCTTAAATGCAGCTCTTTTCGTTTTGATGGCATTTCTAACTTCTGGTGTAAGCCAGGGAGGTCTATCGTTTTTTCTACTACGTTTATACTTAAATGGTATGTGTCTACTCTGAACTGCTTTCAATATAGTCTTAAAAGAATTCCAGGATTCACATGTATCTAATCTTTCAAACTCACTGTTCCAATCGATCTGGGCTAGTTCATTTCTCAATTTGTCAAAGTCTGCTTGATTAAAATTTGGAACCAGAAGGAGATTATCTTTGAGCTTAACATTAGATGAGATATTAAAGTTTACTATACTATGATCGCTTTTACCGAGTCCCTCACCGATGGTTACATCACTCACTAGTTCTCTGTTGTCAGAGAAGACTAGGTCAAGAATTGAACATAATCTAGTTGGTTCAGTGACAAACTGATGCATAAAAAGTTCCTCTTCAAAAAGTTGCCTAAACATCATACACTCGTTGGTCTCTACCCTGCCTTCATACCCTCGTAAATTGAAATCCCCCATAATCAGACAATGTGTTTTAAAATTATTACGAATTTCCTCGCAGATCACTCGGTCTGCTTCAACTTGAGGCATTCTCAAAAGATTACCTGGTCTGTAGAATGCTCCTATTCTTAAGTTATCCCTATTACCTGCACCAATTTTAACGTCTATCCAAATTGATTCTACGTCCTTCGCTTTCAATGGATCATCAACCCTCGTAGCAACGTATAAACTGTTGACTATACAAATACCCCGCCACCCTGCCGTGATTTCCTGCAGTACGAAAACATGTTGTTACCTTGTAGTTCGAAGTCCTGTAGCCTATCATCACAAAATTCCTCACTAACCCATGTTTCTGTTACACAAATAATATCCGGTTTTTGAATACCAACATAGCATCTGATCTTATGCATCGTTTGTGGTATCAAATTGATCGAGTCTCAAGTTAAAAATGAAATCATGATCGGTGTTTCCCCTTCACTATTTGGAAGCGCGACATATCTGACGCTTCTCTTTATTTTGATAACTTCTCTCATTGGCCCCTGAAACAAATCACCGACACTAAATAGGTCGCCGTTCCCAAGTGAACTTCCGATTTCATTGCCAGTTTTGACATTGTTTGTTGGATTTGTTTTCTTCTAAATTATTATTTGTCATGATAAGCTAAAGCATAGTGTTGTATACAGCCAGAGACAAAACTATACAAAACCCCTAATGTTGAAAACAAATGAATACATTTTCACAAATTGAGGGTCGCAATCACTAACTAGGCCGTCGTAGCGTACCCAATTTAACTGCTAATTTGGTTACTTTATTATTCAATGTTTGCTGATTGTGCAGGCTATTAGGGCACATAATCACAATAGACAGAGTGCACAACATATTTGCCATACAATTGTGTCAAAAAACAATACGAGACAAGCCCGGAATTCGAAATTCGTTACCTAGTACTTGCAAGTACTGGTCGTTATAAGCGTGAACGCTTATCAACATTGACTTGAAAGATCTCTCGGTAGGAATTGTTATATGCAAAATGTGATAAATTTACAATATATTTTGGTCTCGTCTATTGATTTCAAGTAATAACTCCATTTTTGTGGAAAAGGGTGAATGTTTCCCTTTAAACGGAATGTTTCACCTTTCTGAAAGTCCTCAAATATACGCTGGTTGTAGTCGCAAATATGAAGTAAGTGCTGCTGAAAACGATTGTGATATTTTTTATCTCGAAAAGTCACTTAACTTTGCACAAATCAAGTTTTTAAATTTGGGATGATGACATCATTATTGAGCATTTTTTTTATTTCATTAACCCCATTTTTGTGGTAAAGGGTGAATATTTTCCTTTAAACGGAATGTTTCACCTTTCTGAAAGTCTTCAAATATACGCTGGTTGTAGTCGCAAATATGAAGTAAGTGCTGCTGAAAACGATTGTGATATTTTTGTATCTCGAAAAGTCACTTAACTTTACACAAATTAAGTTGTCAAATTTGGGATGATGACATCATTATTGAGCTATAGCAAAAATGGATTAAGCGTCAAGGTTCTAGAGAAAACCTTGACGCTGCCAAATATATGGCACAATCGTTTCAGACAATTCTGGCGACTTAAATACAAACATTGTGGAACTGTGTCTTCTCCCGCACCGAACACAATGGCGAATGCGAGGCATTGCCATAGCTCAAAAATTATTTAAAAATAAATAAATCCATAACTAAGACTTCAAACAACGCGAACAACTTCAACTTGGACCGCAACCTATCGCGTTGGCCGTTGTTTACATCGTACTCGCAGCGGGTAATCCAGCCAAGGTTCGAGAAATACAGGTCGTCTGACTTCCAGGACCAACAATCTTGAAGTGGCTGTCAGTCAATCAGCGGCGGCACTACCATAGACCCCATTTTGCAAATTCGAAATTCAATTGCTTAAAAACGGATAGGTTTTGGGGAAAATGACCTTAATAATTTATACATTTCAATAACGGCCAAAGATAATGGCTATCTCAGTTCAAAACCAATACAAAGGTCTCTTTAAGCCATTGAAAAACCGGCTTATATCGCCACCGTGAAATAGTATTCCTGTACGCAATAAAATTATGTATTTTGACCTTTTCTAAACACCCGATCGAATCTCATGCTCGTCGGTAATTTTGAGAATTTCTGATGTTCTTTACAGTAAAATATCTTTTGTCAGTCAATGTGGCCACACATATTGAATCAGTTATGTGATGCAGAGGAACTTTAACACTTCTGCGTCCTCTACAATCTAGCGATTTTTTCTTCAAACCTACAAGTTATACTGTACCGCAGCACATCACTGCGATGCGGGAAGTCTACCCTGCCGCAACCGCCTTGCAGCTTCTCGCATCTGAACGTTAGACTGTGTCGCAACACTTAACTGTTCTGCGGCACAGCCTACCGTGACGTTCAGAAGTGTTTTCTTCTTCTAGTTTCTGTCTGTTTCCACTCCCTGATTTGATCGTTCCATGAATTGGCCTTAACTCGCGCCTTACCGGGGGGGGGGGGCTTGAGACGCCCCTAAAGTTTTTAGAGGATATTGGAGAGAAAAAACACATTATGCCCACATTATGCCCACATTATGCCCCCACAAGTACCCACATTATGCCATTTTGTTTACCTTAACCCTCGCCCGGGTAGGGGGGGGGGGGTCGGGGATGCCCCCCCCCCCCCCTCGGTTTTGTTCTGGAATAACTTACGTAGTTTCCAACTGAATTCGATGGAACTTTCAGTACCCTACCTTTGAAAATTGTCCACATACTCTGAAAATTTTGAATTTCTAGCTTACATGACCTGTGACCTATGACCTGTTTATCAAGGTCATGTCAGGCGCAACTGGCGTCCCGCAGTATCGATGCTTGTAACTTGAGCAATTTCCGAGTGTTTGCTGTCCAGGAGCATATGCACATGTGTTTCCAGGTGATAGTTGTGGTTTCCACTGAGATTGCTACCTCTATTGACCTTTTCAGAGGTCAACTGAGTTCATTGAATTCCGATGACCTCAGATGACATGTTTGGGCTTCTGGCGGCTTCTAGAACATTTTGTGACGCTGATTTCAAATTTGGGATCCATTTGAGATAATTATATGTTCTACTGGGGTCATTCGCTTTCACAGGTCAACCGAGGTCACGGACCTCAGATGACCTGACATGACCTTCTAGGAATTTGGCAGTTTTTGGGAAATTTTGTGACGCTGATTACGAATTTGGCACCCATTAAGCATTATGATATGCTCGTTCACGAGTCTAGCTCGATAAAATTCAATGTATATGCATTTACAATGCATGCATTTACAATTTTGATTACTTGTGGGTCATTGGCATGCCCTCAGAGGTCACCTAATAACTCTAGACCTTAAAATCGGGTATCGGCGGCTTCCTGTCGTCACAAGCAACACGCTCGTCTTTTAATCGAAGCTCTTATCTCAATTAGGGACGAAACGCTAAGAGGGGTCGTCTCTCCCCCCCCCCCCCCCCCCTACCCGAACACGTAGCGATTTTGTCCTACCCGGGCGAGGGTTAAGTCATCTCAGGTTAGGTCACCAGGCCAGGTCACATGACTCCCACCTCTAAGAAAAAGTTTTCGGTTATACCACAGCCATAGTTTTTGACCGATCGGTATCAAACGTCCAGGATTTCAGGGTCAGAGTCATCAGTACTTACAGTTCGTCCATCTCGGAATGTGTATATCGTTGACCTAAGGTCGTTTCAATTTCGTGACCTCTCCATTATAAGTCAATGGGGAAATATGCAAATGTTTCCTTTTCCGAGGATATGCATGATATCAGTCCAATTCCTTCTATATCGTGTTATCATAGGGCATAGGCCATTCTTGATGACCCAGGTGCAATTTTTGTTGAGTCATCCCTACAGGGTCAGCTTAGGTCCTCAGAGGTCACCTACACTTTTTTATCAATAACTCTTGACAGAATGAAGATAGGGAAGTGACACCGGCATCAATGTGTTTGTCTCATCGTGCCACGTCTCCCAATATGCAACATGACCTACCTGGGTCACCACTTGACCTTGACCTGAGGTCAAATTTATAAGTTGACCTAATCTGGTCACCATGAATATGATGCAAAGCGCCGTATTGACCTGAGCTCAAATCTGAGGACATCATAACGATTTCATTTTTCAAAAGCTTCGATTGTCTTGTTTCCGTTTGTTCCTAGCTAACATAGTTCCCGAGATATTTGGGGGTTTCTGGAGCGAAGTCCTGAAACTGGCAAATCTGACCTACAATGACATGTGGTGACCTCAAAATTGACCTGAGCGAGAAGAAAAAATGACTGAAATAGTTTCAAAATTATTTTTGACAAGCTTTCGAACTTTTTTTTCTCGGGTTTTGTCTACGTCCGATAGGAGCCGAGTTCGAGGGGGCGTCGAAACGCCCCCCCCCCCCCCCCCCCCCCCCCCCCCCCCCCCCGTCCCGTCCCGGCACGTGGAAGGTGGCGCCGAGCACCGCACGGCGCGGGTTAAAGGCCGATTTATCACTTCTTCTTTTTGCATGCCTTTGTGAACGGTTTTTGAAGGAAATGCCAGTGCGAACCAAAAAAATATATAACATGAACCAATCAAAACATCACATGCTTGGAACGTGTGTTACGCACATAACCTACAAAACATTTATCGGTGGGAGCATTTTTACAATTATTATATAAAAAACAAAGTCAGAAAAGACAACGCCAAGACACGAGTTTAGTGACGCCTAGGTAGATAAATTTTTGGACGGTAGGTAGTTACCTTTGCGATTGCGGCAATATGTTCAGAGTGGCGTTCCTGAGGTGCGCAATGAAGCTGATGACATATAAACAAACAAAATATCAGGTACAACTCTCAGTTCAAGGGAAATATTCACCTTTTGATTTATTTATTTGCATTTTTATGTGACACGTGCAAGGTATCAAATTGATCGTACCTCAGTTTAAAAGTGAAATAACAACTTTTTCTTCTTTTTTTTACTGAAATTTGGGAGAGAAAAAAAAATATGTTCTTACATATGGTGACGAACAATATGATCAATCACTATCTCTGGTTTGAATGATGATTTATAAACAAGTCATAGGGCTAGAAATGAAGTAAGTGCTCCCAGAAGCATGATAACGTCCATGATTCGTCAATGAAACAAATCGCCGACACTAAATACTAAATAGGTCGCCGTCCGGGGCCAAGCGAAACCGCCGAATGCATCACGGTTTTCTGAAACGTTGATTGATTGATTATGGGAAAACGGTTCAGTTAAATGTTTCAGGTGCGCATTGTAATGTATTAAATACCTGTTCGTTGACAAATCATGCGAAAAACGTTATACATATATTTTTTTTTTAAAGTAGAGACAACTAAATAGGTCGCTGTCCGGGGCCAGGCTAAACTGACGATTTCAATGCACTTTTTGAGAAAAAAAATACTTGTTCATTGTTCTTACAAGTTTAGTACATATTAGCAAAAGATAGAGTGCATGAAACATATGATATGCCTTCATGATAAATAACAATGCGTAGGCAGGCTAATTTTAGCTCGGACAGTGAATTCATTGCCAAGTACTTGTGAGTACCGACCGTTATAAGCGTGCTTATCAACTTTAACTTGAAATATCTTTCGGTATTTTTTATTTACGGTAGGAATGTTTATATGCAAAATGTGATAAATGTATAATATATTTTGGTTTCGTCTGTCGATATCAAGTAATAACTCTATTTGTATGGAAAGGGGTGAATATTTCCCTATAACATTATTGAGAATCAGAGGCTTTGGAAAATATATGTCGATACAAATTGGAATGGGCTGCCCTGCCATCTAACGTCGGGTAGATGTACTTTGACCTGTATAACTACCACCAGGTGATGTGTCTGATATCAGGCAGGGAGTCGGCAATAATGCCACCGTGCCGTGTCGGTATTTGGACAAAAGTGTGAACGCTGGCAGCAGCCTATCGTGACTAAAGGTTGGATATGGGACGGGGTGGCCGAGTGGTTAAGGCGTTGGACTGCTAATCCAATGGGGTCTCCCCGCGTGAGTTCGAATCTCATCCTCGTCGACAGTTTTGGTGACAGTTACTTATAACAACTTGCAATAAAGCGAATTGTTTACTCAGACGGTGGAAAACCGACTTCTATCGCCACCGTGAAATAGTATCCATTTAGTCAATCAAATTGGTATTTTGACCTTTACTAAACACCCGTTCGAATCTCATTCTCGTCGGTAATTTTTAGATGTTCTATATAGTCAAATATCTTAATTTGTCAGTCGATATGGCTACACATATTGAATCAGTTATGTGATGCAGACTGCAGAGGCACTTTAACACTTCTGCGTCTCTACTTTCTGGATTTTTTCTCTCTCTGGCGGAGTGGTTAACCCGCCATTGACTAGGGTGGGGGGGGGGGGGCGTTTAACGCCCCCCTGATGAATTATCGTAATAGCGCAAAAACGAAAAGCGCTATCAACGTGAAACTTCGGGTACCATCATATAAATCACGTTTACGTTGAGAAAAATAACGCAATTTCGTCGTACAAAATCGAGTTCTATCGAATTTAGTGACGTCAGTCCACACGAGTTTTACACCAAAATCAGCTAAACTTTGCCAGGCCGTAGAAATGCCATATTTACAGCAAAATGGAATAGAATAACGGCAAAAAATAGCAAATTACAAGGGCTATAAACTGGCGATCTCGGAATTTGGAACATTTTGGGTTTTGCCTCCCACAAATACAAAAAATATGGTCGACAATGCCCACGAAATCGATTTTTTTTAAAGATATTCAAAAAGCCGGAATATATGTCAGAGAACCAACTATCGGAACTACCATACCAAATTTCAGATTGATATCACCATTTTTGACTGACGTATGGCATCTAAAGTATGGGTAACTCATGACGTCATATTTAAAAATGTTTTTCCCCCTTTTTTGACCAGATACAGACAAATAAATTGCACCATTGGTTTTCGGAGACAAAACTGGTCTAGAAACATGTCTTTTCATTTATATTTATCAATTAAAAGTTGTGACCTTCAGTGACCTGAACTTGACGTGAACTTGACATTAACGTCACGTAAATGAAGTTAGGTGGTACAATAACTATCACTATCGAATTCTACGTGGAAAATAACTCATAAAACATGTGTTGCATGACTTTTGTAGATATTTTAAGCATAGTGATATTTTGTGACCTGACCTTGACATTGACCTTGGCCAACAATCTCACTTTAGGTCAGCGATATGTATATTATACCTTTGGCAGCACTTTGGGTGATCCTCGTCGTAATTGAAGGCTTTGGATGGAAAATATGGCCCATAAGCTCAAATACGTCGATTTTGACACTTGACCTGACCATAACTTGACATTTGACCTCACTTTGCCATTTTTGAGTATGCATTAGATTCATCACATTGAGAGATTTCGATTGCCGCCTCGCGCGTCTCGCTGCAATCATTGGTTCGGAAGATAACCATGGGGGTGTTTAACGCCCCCATCCCCCCGCAGTCAATGGCGTTCGGCTGAGACCCCAGTCAATGCCGGGTTAACCCGTGCAGTGCTGGTTGGGGGGGGGTAAATTTTACCCCCTCCTCCTGGATTTTTGAAACATTCCCTTTAGGCCGTTGCAAAACCGGCTTATATCGCCACCGTGAAATAGTATTCCGGTACGCAATCAAATTTTTTTATTTTAACCTTTTCTTAACACCCGTTCGAATCTCATTCTCGTTGGTATTTTTATAGAATTTCTGATTCTCTTTACAGTCAAATATCTTCATTTGTTAGTCGATATGGCCACACATATTGAATCAGTTGTGTGATGAAAAGGCCCTTTAATACTTCTGCGTCCTCTAACAATCTAGCGATTTCTTTTGCAAACCTGCAGTTATACCGTTCCGCAGCACATCACTGCGATGCGGGAAGTCTACCCTGCCGCAACCGCCTTGCAGCTTATCGCATCTGAACGTTAGACTGTGCCGCAACACTTAACTGCTCTGCGGCACAGCCTACCGTGACGTTCAGAAGAGTTTTTTTCTTCTAGTTTCTGTCTGTTTCCACTCCCTGACTTGCTCGCTCAATGAATGGGTGGCCTTAGAAGCCGATTCATCACTTTTTCTTTTTGCGTGCCGTTGTGAACGGTTTTGAAGGTAATGCCAGTGCGAAGCAAAACAATTACCGCATGAACCAACCGAAATATGACATGCTTTGCACGTGTGCTACGCACATAGGCTACAAACATGTATCGGTCGAAACATTTTTACAGTCATTATAAAAACCAACTCAGAAAGGGCAACGCTAAGACACGAGTTAAGTGACGCCTAGGTAGCTACATTTTTGGACGGTAAGTAATTACCTTTGCGATTGCAGAAATATGTTCAGAACGGCGTTCCTGAGGTGCAATGAAGCTGATTACATATGTACAAACAAAAACACGGGTAAAACTCTCACTTAAAATTATTAAGAATCCAAGGCTTTGGAAAATAAATGTCGATCAAAATTGGAATGGCCTGCCCTGCCATCTACCGTCGGGTAGATGTACTTTGACCTGTGTAACTACCACCAGGAGATGTCTGATATCAGGCAGTAAGTCGGCAATAACGCCACCGTGACGTGACGGTATTTGGACAAAAGTGTAAACGCTGGCGGCAGCGTATTTCGTGACTAAAGGTAGGATATGGGACGAGGTGGCCGAGTGGTTAAGGCGTTGGACTGCTAATCCAATGGGGTCTCCCCGCGTGAGTTCGAATCTCATCCTCGTCGTCCGTTTTTGTCGGATTGCTATTTATAACTATCTTCTAAAAACAATTGTGAACAAAAAGTCGTTTCAACGAGCCTAGGTAAATCCTAGAAATCATAAAAGTGCTTACATTTTTAGGTGTACCGTCATCCAGGTTTGCTTTAGCCATCAGGGTAACATACTCGTAAGTAAAATGGAAGATCGTAATTTAAGTAAATATTGTGCACGCTCTGTTTCAAAACAAAGAATATGAACCTCTCTTATGTAATTGAAAAGTTCTTAGGGTCAGGTTTTAGCTGGACAAAAAATATTTATAAAATTAGAAATATTATTGTTTTGACTTTTAAAGTTACCCTTAAAATGTATTTAATAAATAACGCAAGTTTGATGATACCTACCCCTGGCCAAGAGTTCATAGTTTGCCCAATGAAATTAAGTACTTGGGTGCAGCCCATAGAGCGTCCACTGTTAATGAGTACTCAGTTGTACACTATTTATTTGTTCCGCTTGACTGTAGAGCTGCGGTTAAGGTGGCGAGGGGTTGATAAAATTGGCATCAGGGTAACTTTAGCCCGGGGCGTCACCACAAAATGTGAAGTGGGGGCCAGCCAGGTGGTTGCCCCCTGCTCCCATATCCCGCCAATGACAAACGGTGGACGCTCTATGGGCTGCACCCAAGTACTTAATTTCATTGGGCAAACCATTCATTCTTGGCCAGGGGTAGGTACCATCAAACTAGCGTTATTTGTTAAATACATTTTAAGAGTAAGTTTAAAAGTCAAAACAATACTATTTATAAATTTCCAAATATTTTTTTTTGTCCAGTTAAAACCTGACCCTAAGAACTTTTCGATTACATAAGAGATGTTCATATTCTTCGTTTTGAAACAGAGCGTGCACAATATTAACTTAAATTACGATCTTCCATTTGACTTAAGTTACCCTGATGGCTAACGCTACCCGGGATGACGGTATGCCTAAAAATACAAGCACTTTTATGATTTCTAGGATTTACCTAGGCTCGTTGAAACGACTTTTTTACAATTGTTATTGGAAGATAGTTATAAATAGCAATCAGACAAAAACTATCGACGAGGATGAGATTCGAACTCACGCGGAGAGACCCCATTGGATTAGCAGTCCAACGCCTTAACCACTCGGCCACCTCGTCAAACATCCTACCTTTAGTCACGAAATACGCTGCCGCCAGCGTTCACACTTTTGTCCAAATACCGTCACGTCACGGTGGCGTGACTGTCAATTACCTGCCTGATATCAGATACATCACCTGGTGGTAGTTATACAGGTCAAAGTACATCTACCCGACGGTAGATGGCAGGGCAGGGCATTCCATCTTCTGTCCTGAATTGAATTAACATTCCATCTTTGATCGACATTTATTTTCTAAAGGCTTTGATTCTCAATAATTTTACGTGAGAGTTTTACCTGATATTTTGCTTGTTTATATGTCATCAGCTTCATTGCGCACCTCAGGAACGCCACTCTAAACATAGCGGGGCATTAAGAACTTTTCATTTAAAGGAAATAGTTCACCTTCAACATGGGGTTTTGAACTGAAATAGCAGTTTTGTAGCCCGTGTTGAGAAATCCCTATCTGGAACTTTTCTTGGCTGAAAAGACTCTCCAGCCGAAGATATTTGACTTTTTGGCGAAGGAATGCGGCGCATATATGATATACCGTACCGTCTGAAAGTGCCAGCACTGCATGGAGCATGCGCAGACCAATAACGCACACCATACAATTAATAATTTACGACCTTCTGTCCTGAATTGGCGCGATGTAGGACCATTTTTGAAAAGAAAAAAAGAAATTGTATTACAAAAATATAATAAAATCGTATTCTGATAAATTTTCCGAAGGTGAACTATTTCCTTTAAAAACCAAACAAGGCAGAAGGACCTGATGAAATTCATGCTAGACTTTTAAGAGAATCTGAAAGGGAGTTGTCAGTTCAATTAGCCATAATATTTTATAAATCACTCGCAGATACTAAAATTCCACTTGATTGGAAACGAGCAAATGTTGTTCCTATTCATAAAAAGGGAGATAGAAGTAAAGAGGAAAACTATAAACCCGTTAGTCTGACCTCATTAGTTTGCAAGGTGCTTGAATCAATCATCAAAGATAAGATTGTTGAATTCTTGGAGCAAAATGAACTCATCAAGGATACACAGCATGGCTTTAGGAAGGGCCGTTCTTGTTTAACTAATCTTATTGAGTTTTTGGATGTTGCAACATATAGCTTTGATCAGGGTAAACAGCTAGATGTAGGTTTTCTTGATTTTAGTAAAGCATTTGACAAAGTCCCCATACAAGACTGGGGTTGCAACTTCAAATTCATAGGATCAGGGGCAAGATTCGGGATTGGATATAAACGTGGCTTTCAGACGCCAGCAAAGGGTTATATTGAATAGGTGCAAATCACAATGGAAGGAGGCTCTCAGTGGTGTTCCACAGGGCTCAGTCTTGGGCCCATTGCGTTTTATAATATTTGTGAATGCAATTGAGAACAGTATAGACAGGAAAGTCTTGAAATTTGCAGACGATCTAAAAGTTGTCAGGATGATTAGAGGAAAACATGATCAGGATGTTTTCAATCAGATCTGGACAAGCTAGTTGAGTGGTCTGAAGCATGGCAGATGAAATTCAATTTGAGTAAATGTAAGATTATGAACGCTGGACGGGTTAGCAATAAACATAGGTATGCAATGGGTGGGCAGAAAATGGAGCAGATTGAAAAGGAAAGAGATTTAGGTGTCATGGTAAACAATAGACTATCCGCGTCAGACCAGGTTGTAGAAGCTAGGAAAAAGGCACTTAGAATGCTAGGTGCCATTAACAGAAATGTTTCTTACGAAAGTGAAAAGGTAATAACAAAATGTAGTGTGCATATGTTAGACCACATTTGGAGTATTGTGTACAGGCCTGGTGTCCAACAAATGAGAAAGATTGCTGGTTGTTAGAAAGAGTTAAAAAAGGGCAACAAAAATGGTTAATTGTCTTGGTAGTTTACCTTATGAAGATAGATTACAGAAATTTGGTATGTTTTCACTTAGATATAGAAGGCTAAGAGGAGATATAATTGAAGTCTTCAAATTTGTAAATGGTCAGCATTCTGGATATTTAAAGGGAATGTTTGAGTTCAATAGCGAAAATCGAGGTAGAGGTCATCAGCATATCAGCATTATGAAACAATGTAGGACTAGGTTACGACAGTCATTTTTCAGTAGAAGGGTTCATAAATACTTGTGGGATTAGCCTTCTTTTATGCAGGTAGAGTAAGGTGATTTGAAGGGGCGAGACTGATGGAGGGGGTGGGTGGGGGGTGCAACCTCGGATGGGCCCAAGAGGCTCTTTGTTGCACTTTTCTTTTATGTCTTTATGTCTTTATGTCTTTATTTATCGCCGCAATCGCAAAGCTAACTACCTACCGTCCAAAATTGTATCTAGGCGTCACTAAACTCGTGTCTTATGCATTGCCTTTTCTGACTTTGTTTGTATAATAATTGTAAAAAGGCTTCCACCGATAAACAGATTGTAAAAGACGCAGAAATGTTAAAGTGCCTTTTCATCACATAACTGATTCAACATGTGTGGTCATATCTATTGACAAATGAAGATCTTTGACTGAAAGAGAAATTATAAAAATTACCGACTAGAATGAGATTCGAACGGGTGTTCAGAAAAGGCAAAAATACACAAATTGATTCCGTACCGGAATACTATTTCACGGTGGCGATATAAGACGGTTTTGCAACAGATTAACCCCCTATTAGTGGCAGGGAGGGGGCAGATTCTGCCCACCCCTCAAGTATTTCTCCCATATCTCCGGAATGGCTGGAGATAGGCTTCTGAAATTCTCTGACTTTTCCTAACACTAATTTGGGCAGATTGTCTGAAAATTTCAAAACGATAGCTTGAACAGGAGCGGTTCCATGACTTAGTATTTAGGAAGGTTCGGATCAGAAACTGTGTGTTAGCGTGTACATGGTTATCTTCATGGAACAAAACCGTGTGAATTTTCAAATGTGACCAGAATATATCAATTGTGTGTTAATTTCCTGTCGATCTATATACGTTTTGTCAAAATCGGTCTATAGAACTAGGAGTTATAAAGGATTAACACATTTATAAAATTGGTGCATTTTTACCCTTTCGTCACAATGTTCGAAATGTTGGATTTTTTTAGAAATTGGTCTGAGGGAAGTCAAACCCTATTTTAATTGTGAAAATCGGACTCATAGATTTCGAGATCTCCGGGGGGAATCCCTCCCCCTCCCTCTTTCCTTTCCTTTTCAATCTGCTCCATTTTCTGCCCACCCATTGCATACCTATGTTTAATTGCTAACCCGTCCAGCGTTCATAATCTTACATTTACTCAAATTGAATTTCATCTGCCATGCTTCAGACCACTCAACTAGCTTGTCCAGATCTGATTGAAAACATCCTGATCATGTTTTCCTCTAATAATCCTGACAACTTTTAGATCGTCTGCAAATTTTCAAGACTTTCCTGTCTATACTGTTCTCAATTGCATTCACAAATATTATAAAACGCAATGGGCCCAAGACTGAGCCCCTGTGGAACACCACTGAGAGCCTCTTCCATTGTGATTTGCACCTATTCAATATAACCCTTTGCTGGCGTCTGAAAGCCACGTTTATATCCAATCCCGAATCTTGCCCCTGATCCTATGAATTTGAAGTTGCAACCCCAGTCTTGTATGGGGACTTTGTCAAATGCTTTACTAAAATCAAGAAAACCTACATCTAGCTGTTTACCCTGATCAAAGCTATATGTTGCAACATCCAAAAACTCAATAAGAATAGTTAAACAAGAACGGCCCTTCCTAAAGCCATGCTGTGTATCCTTGATGAGTTCATTTTGCTCCAAGAATTCAACAATCTTATCTTTGATGATTGATTCAAGCACCTTGCAAACTAATGAGGTCAGACTAACGGGTTTATAGTTTTCCTCTTTACTTCTATCTCCCTTTTTATGAATAGGAACAACATTTGTTCGTTTCCAATCAAGTGGAATTTTAGTATCTGCGAGTGATTTATAAAATATTATGGCTAATTGAACTGACAACTCCCTTTCAGATTCTCTTAAAAGTCTAGCATGAATTTCATCAGGTCCTTCTTGCCTTGTTTGGTTTCTAAAGGAAATAGTTCACCTTCGGAAAATTTATCAGAATACGATTTTATTATATTTTTGTAATACAATTTCTTTTTTTCTTTTCAAAAATGGTCCTACATCGCGCCAATTCAGGACAGAAGGTCGTAAAATTATTAATTGTATGGTGTGCGTTATTGGTCTGCGCATGCTCCATGCAGTGCTGGCACTTTCAGACGTGTACGGTATATCATATATGCGCCGCATTCCTTCGCCAAAAAGTCAAATATCTTCGGCTGGAGAGTCTTTTCAGCCAAGAAAAGTTCCAGATAGGGATTTCTCAACACGGGCTACAAAACTGCTATTTCAGTTCAAAACCCCATGTTGAAGGTGAACTATTTCCTTTAAATGAAAAGTTCTTAATGCCCCGCTATGTTTAGAGTGGCGTTCCTGAGGTGCGCAATGAAGCTGATGACATATAAACAAGCAAAATATCAGGTAAAACTCTCACGTAAAATTATTGAGAATCAAAGCCTTTAGAAAATAAATGTCGATCAAAGATGGAATGTTAATTCAATTCAGGACAGAAGATGGAATGCCCTGCCCTGCCATCTACCGTCGGGTAGATGTACTTTGACCTGTATAACTACCACCAGGTGATGTATCTGATATCAGGCAGGTAATTGACAGTCACGCCACCGTGACGTGACGGTATTTGGACAAAAGTGTGAACGCTGGCGGCAGCGTATTTCGTGACTAAAGGTAGGATGTTTGACGAGGTGGCCGAGTGGTTAAGGCGTTGGACTGCTAATCCAATGGGGTCTCTCCGCGTGAGTTCGAATCTCATCCTCGTCGATAGTTTTTGTCTGATTGCTATTTATAACTATCTTCCAATAACAATTGTAAAAAAGTCGTTTCAACGAGCCTAGGTAAATCCTAGAAATCATAAAAGTGCTTGTATTTTTAGGCATACCGTCATCCCCGGGTAGCGTTAGCCATCAGGGTAACTTAAGTCAAATGGAAGATCGTATTTAAGTTAATATTGTGCACGCTCTGTTTCAAAACGAAGAATATGAACATCTCTTATGTAATCGAAAAGTTCTTAGGGTCAGGTTTTAACTGGACAAAAAAAAAAAATTGGAAATTTATAAATAGTATTGTTTTTGACTTTTAAACTACTCTTAAAATGTATTTAAACAAATAACGCTAGTTTGATGGTACCTACCCCTGGCCAAGAATGAATGGTTTGCCCAATGAAATTAAGTACTTGGGTGCAGCCCATAGAGCGTCCACCGTTTGTCATTGGCGGGATATGGGAGCAGGGGGCAACCACCTGGCTGGCCCCCCACTTCACATTTTGTGGTGACGCCCCGGGCTAAAGTTACCCTGATGCCAATTTTATCAACCCCTCGCCACCTTAACCGCAGCTCTACAGTCAAGCGGAACAAATAAATAGTGTACAACTGAGTACTCATTAACAGTGGACGCTCTATGGGCTGCACCCAAGTACTTAATTTCATTGGGCAAACTATGAACTCTTGGCCAGGGGTAGGTATCATCAAACTTGCGTTATTTATTAAATACATTTAAGGGTAACTTTAAAAGTCAAAACAATAATATTTCTAATTTTATAAATATTTTTTGTCCAGCTAAAACCTGACCCTAAGAACTTTTCAATTACATAAGAGAGGTTCATATTCTTTGTTTTGAAACAGAGCGTGCACAATATTTACTTAAATTACGATCTTCCATTTTACTTACGAGTATGTTACCCTGATGGCTAAAGCAAACCTGGATGACGGTAGCACCTAAAAATGTAAGCACTTTCATGATTTCTAGGATTTACCTAGGCTCGTTGAAACGACTTTTTGTTCACAATTGTTTTTAGAAGATAGTTATAAATAGCAATCCGACAAAAACGGACGACGAGGATGAGATTCGAACTCACGCGGGGAGACCCCATTGGATTAGCAGTCCAACGCCTTAACCACTCGGCCACCTCGTCCCATATCCTACCTTTAGTCACGAAATACGCTGCCGCCAGCGTTTGCACTTTTGTCCAAATACCGTCACGTCACGGTGGCGTTATTGCCGGACTTACTGCCTGATATCAGACATCTCCTGGTGGTAGTTACACAGGTCAAAGTACATCTACCCGACGGTAGATGGCAGGGCAGGCCATTCCAATTTTGATCGACATTTATTTTCCAAAGCCTTGGATTCTTAATAATTTTAAGTGAGAGTTTTACCCGTGTTTTTGTTTGTACATATGTAATCAGCTTCATTGCACCTCAGGAATGCCGTTCTGAACATATTTCTGCAATCGCAAAGGTAATTACTTACCGTCCAAAATGTAGCTACCTAGGCGTCACTTAACTCGTGTCTTAGCGTTGCCCTTTCTGAGTTGGTTTTTATAATGACTGTAAAAATGTTTCGACCGATACATGTTTGTAGCCTATGTGCGTAGCACACGTGCAAAGCATGTCATATTTCGGTTGGTTCATGCGGTAATTGTTTTGCTTCGCACTGGCATTACCTTCAAAACCGTTCACAACGGCACGCAAAAAGAAAAAGTGATGAATCGGCTTCTAAGGCCACCCATTCATTGAGCGAGCAAGTCAGGAGTGGAAACAGACAGAAACTAGAAGAAAAAAACTCTTCTGAACGTCACGGTAGGCTGTGCCGCAGAGCAGTTAAGTGTTGCGGCACAGTCTAACGTTCAGATGCGATAAGCTGCAAGGCGGTTGCGGCAGGTAGACTTCCCGCATCGCAGTGATGTGCTGCGGAACGGTATAACTGCAGGTTTGCAAAAGAAATCGCTAGATTGTTAGAGGACGCAGAAGTATTAAAGGGCCTTTTCATCACACAACTGATTCAATATGTGTGGCCATATCGACTAACAAATGAAGATATTTGACTGTAAAGAGAATCAGAAATTCTATAAAAATACCAACGAGAATGAGATTCGAACGGGTGTTAAGAAAAGGTTAAATAAAAAAATTTGATTGCGTACCGGAATACTATTTCACGGTGGCGATATAAGCCGGTTTTGCAACGGCCTAAAGGGAATGTTTCAAAAATCCAGGAGGAGCGGGTAAAATTACCCCCCCCCCCCCCCAAACCAGCACTGCACGGGTTAACCCGGCATTGACTGGGGTCTCAGCCGAACGCCATTGACTGCGGGGGGATGGGGGCGTTAAACACCCCCATGGTTATCTTCCGAACCAATGATTGCAGCGAGACCGCGCGAGGCGGCAATCGAAATCTCTCAATGTGATGAATCTAATGCATACTCAAAAATGGCAAAGTGAGGTCAAAATGTCAAGTTATGGTCAGGTCAAGTGTCAAAATCGACGTATTTGAGCTTATGGGCCATATTTTCCA